>JASKDV010228433.1:0-18429 GCA_032466395.1 Aegires albopunctatus | reverse complement strand
AGAGATATATATAGATAAAGATATATAGAGAGAGAGAGAGAGAGAGAGAGAGAGAGAGAGAGAGAGAGAGAGAGAGACAATGGGAGATATTGAAAGACACAAAGAAAAAGAAAGTAGGTCTATTTGTGTCTAGGTTTGAATGAGTGTGAGTGCCAAATTGTATCGTATATATATTACGGATATCTTTGTGAGCACCGCATGACCAACCAGATTCTAATACTGATTATCATATTAAAAAGAAACAAAAAATAAAAACGTGTATCCTGTTCATTCCCAGGCTTTGCATGGGTAGCTTATGGAGACAGTACTTATGGGAGTAAAGTATGTGTGGTTGATTGTAAACAACAGACAATGACAGACACAGACATACGGGTAAGTATAGTCTATGCATGTGGTAGATTGTAAACAACTGAGAGATTCAGACATTTGGCTAATAACGTTCACATTCATCATTACAGAAATCATAAATTATGAACATTATTATTAATTATACTAGCATGGTTACCCGCTCTATGAACTGGTGAGTTGGAAGACAATGATGAGTATGTTTAGGCTACCCGTTCTATTGAAGGACAATTATGAAAGTATACAAATAATAATGGAGGCAATTAGGAAAGAAATTGTATAATATTTATATGGTGTGCATTCTCGAGAATTGTGCGAAAATAAAGATTCATTAATAAACACGTCAATTGAAAGTGGTAAAAGGAATAGCCAGCCAAGGTCTAAACTTTCCAAAACAAACCATCGAATCCATCCAAATTCAATCAATTCAATCTGAAAATTTATTGAAATGATAAGTATTCTAAAGCACAGTTGGATATCAACAGAAGAGCTGTATATAGTCCGATAAAGGGTACATATAGCGGATTCGGAAATCCTTGGCCTCTAAGTTTAGGAGTCATGCCTCCTCACTCAATTATGAAGTAGATCTTTACTCTCTTTCCATTGAACTTAAGGCACACTTATACATGTGAATCAAAATAAAATGTTTGTATAGCATAGAAAATTGGACAAATTGTAAACTTTCTCAGAACTCTAACTTTCGTCTTAATATCTGATGTAATTCATTAACTTTTAAAACGTTTTCAAGAAAATGTTCAGTTTTATACGGTATTGTGTTGCACTTGTGATCTACATGTATTACTTTATAACAGTCATCATTGAATTCAATCCATTTTCGATCTATTTTCCATCCATTTTCCATCTATTTTTCATCTATTTTCCATCTATTTTCCATCCACTTTCCATCTACTCTCCATCTATTTTCCATCCATTTTCCATTTATCTTCTATCCATTTTCCATCCATCTTCTATCTATTTTCCCTCCATTTTCCATCTATCTTCTATATATATATATCTATTTTACATCCATTTTCCATCTATTTTCCATCCATTTTCAACTCATTTTCCATTATCTTCTATTTTCCATCCATTTCCCATCTATCTTCTATCCATTTTCAACCCATTTTCCATCCATTTTCCATTTATCTCAGCTTGATACCCGCATCCTGGCCATGTCTCATGTTCCTGGTGACTGTATTCTGCTAGGGACTTTGTCATGTTTTGTTTACGCTTGTTGCTTAGATACCAGGTGAGTAGAAGAGATCATCAAGTTTTGGATCATTTTTCAATCAGGGGTTGCATCCATAAGATCTTTTTCTTCTTCTTCTTCAAATAAACTAACATAACTCAGTTAGATTGAGTATGACTATCAATACACAAATAATAATAATAAGAAGAAGAAGAAGAAGAATGATGATGATGATAATAAAAGTAATAATAATATTGATGATGATAATAATAATAATAATAACAATAATAATGATATAATAATGATGATGATAATAGTAATAATAATAATAATAAAATAGAAAAAAAAGATACTATTATCATTAATATTAATAATGTCATTTACAATTTTTGTTTGTATGTATCATTTCATTTGTTAATTCTTTTAAAACTTCTCCTTGACATCCCAACATTAATTCTATATTCGCGTGTTTGTAAATACTTGTCTTTCCAACAGGGAAATCAAATGGCACCATCGGGTTCATGATGCCGTTCTGTCTCTGAAACTTTACCTGGAAGATGAAGAGGAGGAAGAAGGGAGAGATTGCACCAACCGTCTCTTCGCTGGTCTGGCTGATGGAACAGTGGCCGTTTTTGAGGTTGGGCTTCATGTCAATGAAATACTTTAATTTATTTGATTTACTTATCCCTTAGGCCGATGACCATTGAGACACCAAGGATGATCTGGTAACCGCTTTTCTCCATTCATCTCTGTTTTCAGTCTTTCTAAGGGCTTCACCCATCTTCTAAGGGCTTCACCCACCTTTAAACCTGTCCATTCCATTATATTGTCTTCCCATCTCTTTTTCAGATCAAGATCTAGCTTGATTATCATGTGCTGGGTATGCACTTTGCTGTTTAAACTGTTATTTCAAAATCCATTTTCATTCAGATCTATATAAGGAATTATTTGTGAAGGGTATACTGCATTTGTTATGGTTTCGAAACTTTCCACTTGATTTCTCGTAGTAAACATTCCCATTTTCTCCCTCCTTGTAAGATCATCTTTGCAAGTCCTGTTGGTCTTGTTAAGTGCCCGTACCATCTTAATTTGCGAATTTTCATAGTGGTGAGCAGGTCTTCATAGGACCCAATGGCAAGCCTACCCTTCACTTCCTCATTTGTGACATGATCTCTAAAGGAGATGCCCAAAAGACTTCTAAAGCATCTCATTTCTGTAGGTTGTATCTCACAAGCTTAAAGGTAGATTGAAATGATCAGGGAATGCATTGGAACCAAGTGAATATTTTTGTCTTTCCATATGGTCGTGTTTTGACAATATGCGCGATAATGATAATAGTAATGATAATAATAATGGTAATGGTCATGTTTCAAATATAATCCAAATTTTTATAAAGAAGTAAACAGACATTGCTAAAGAGTGGTCAAGCCAATTTTTGCGGGAAAAAAACCCCAAAAAGTTAAAGGCCCCATTCATATAACGCTTAATCCCATGGAACCTCAGCTCTAAGCGCTATACAATGGCCTTTTTTTTTCAAAAGCCAATTTTTACAAATAAGATTTAGGTTAGGATATTTTCAGGACAAACAGTTAATTACTTTTAAAATCAGATCAAGATCTAGCTTGATTATCATGTGCTGTGTATGCACTTTGCTGTTTTAACTTATTTCAAAATCCATTTTCATTCAGATCTATATAAGGAATTATTTGTGAAGTTTATATTGCATTTGTTATTGTTTCAAAACTTTCCACTTGATATCTCGTAGTAAACATTCCCATTTTCCAACATCCCATAGCATTAATATTATTTTTAATATATGTAATATCATTGTATTTATGTCTTCCTCTATCTTTCGTCCAGTCCGTAACCTTGACCTCCAAGGTGTATGACATCATCTACATTCCCATTGGCCAATCCCCTGTCACATGTCTTCAAATTCTTGGCAACCAATTGTGGTGTGCGTGTGGAAATACTGTCTACGTCACCCATGCCAGGTAAATGCTCGTCCTTGGATTCCAGAATTTGAATTCAGATCAGATGTTAACAAATGCTCATTCTTCCCGAAAACCATCAGAAAATGGAATGAGCTACCCCCAAGTTAATGTCATTAACTCTCAATTCCTACCATGGTCAATCAGAGTATTTAGAGTAATACCCTACAAACTTTTTCTACTCAAATGTATTGACATTGTCTCTCCTCTGAAAGAAAAAGAAAAAGTCAAGATCTGAGGGGAAGGAAGTGTGCCTGGCCAATGATACTTCTTCAATGCACACTGCCCAGGTATGACGCAACATGCTACACAGATGTCTGTCAAGATGAAAGGGCCAACAATATCAAACAACTTTGAGTTCCTCAAGCTGATTTTTATGTATCGATGCATCTGTGAATTTCGACATCAAGCAAATTTTTCCAGCTTAGGATACCATGATCCTAGTTTACAAATGCTAAATTCAAAATACCTGGTATATAGTTAATTGTACCTTTGCCTTCAATGACTACCTTTATCCTTTAATAGTTTTTAATGCGTGACATGATTTCGCACAATTAAGATCTAACAATATTTCTTTTCCTTACTGCCTTTCATTCCAGCACACTAGATCCCATGGACCGTTTCTGCGTGTCGTCAAACCCCTATGACACCATTCTAAGCCTGAATCCTGGCCTTCCAGGTGTTTGGATCTCAATCCGAGGCTCGTCCATCCTGGAACTCTGGGATCCAATTTCCTTGAGTTGTAAACTTCTCTATGACATTAAAGCGGGAAAAAGTCCCTCTACCAAAAGAGTACGTTGGAATGGTCTCCTGTTTTGTTTCCCAAATTTGTTCCCTTTTATTTATATGTCTGTCACTTGTACTCAGAGTCATCGTTTATAAATAAAGTGGTCAAGAAATGTTGAAATGCTCTAAATGGGAAATTACTAGATGGAAACACCTTCATAATATCCGTAAAGGAATATTTTGTATAACTAGTGTAAATCAAGGTGTCCAGGCAAGTCGGGTAAGTCAGATTTTGATCGGATGTCAGATTGTAGGTCGGATAAGTCAAATTTTGGTCAGTTAATGGGTCTGTCGGTCGGATAAATTCAAAATATGGTCGTAAAAATTGACTTCAAGTTGGCAATTGCAAATTTCGGGCTCTTTAAGGCAATCAATAATAATGGCATGATCAGATTAACGTCAATAGACGGAAGTGGAAAGTAAATTAATAAACTGGTTTTTATTTCCCTTTAATAGTAAGATTAATGATATATTTTAAGTAAATCAAGTAAATTTCTTGAAATTCACTACTCCGCGTCATTTTGTGATGTCCGATTGCAAGAATAAATAAATAAATTTAAAAAATTCCACTTTATTCATCCCCGAAGGGAAATTTGTCTTTTGGTATTTACCGTCACCGAGCATCAGCCATAAGAACAGCGCTGCAAATGTAGGCAATTCGTGTAAATAACCTTGCCCAAGAGTTAAACACGGTATCTCCAATGAGATTCGAACCCGGGACCTTTCGCATGCGAGTCCAATGTCTTAACCGTTCTTCTACCGTGCCATATGTGGTAGGATTATTGATTTGGCTGGTAGGACTTTTTATTGTCTCTGATACCTGGACATCTTGTGTAGTGATATGTTGATATTTTTAAACATGGGGAAAAACACTGTCATTGGAAAGCTTAACCATATCATATTAATTTTATGAGATTGACACATTGTCATATTTAGATTAACAATTTCTATTTTTAACTTGTTTGTCAACAGGAAGATGAGATGTATTTCAACAGCCTCCGCATCACATCCATCTTAGCCCTGGACCACAGCGTTTGGGTTGGAACTGGGGAGGGAACTTTGATGACTTTCGACGTTTTTACCCGAAGCAAGACTGAATCGGAGTCACCGTGTTTCATGACAGATGGTGTAGTCAGTGCTGACAGTTACAACAGCCAGTCTTGGCCACGCCCTTCTTCTACAGATAGAAGTCTATCTGGCAATCTGAAGAGTGACCAGGAAGACTATGCCTGGCGCAAAGAAGTGGAGAGAAAGGTCAAGGACTTGTATCTACAACGTCTGGTTGGTGAAGGTTATCTCAGGAACAAGTCAGCCAAGGATATGACTGGCTCCCTGGATGAGGAGGACAACGACACGGAGGTGGAGGAGAGAAAGTGTTTGATTTTTGAACGGGAAGAGAGGGAGACAAGAAAGAAGAAAAGAAAAAGTGGTGTTGGAAACGGAATTGTAGATGGAGATAGTGGAGGAGATTTGCGGACAACAAAAGATGGAAAGAAAAATCACCAAGGTGAGAAAAGTCATTCAAAAGGAGAGAAAAATGCAAGAGTGAATCTGGAGACGAAATACAAAACCATGGCAAGGCAGGAAAAAGGAAGCTCTAAACCTCAACGGCCTAAAAGTTTTTTAAAAGCTGACAAGCTGTTTCACATGGTCACTAGTAAAACTGGTAAAAATGGCAGGAAGAGGGAGGAGGAGAATGAAGAGGAGGAGGAGGAGGAAGTACCAAAAGACTTTGTCTTGTCAAATACCGAGGACCTGGCAGACTTTAATGACAGCGCGTTGTGTGACCAAAACAGTTCAAGGAATACATCTACTTCTTCCTATCATGTTCTTGATAAAACTTTATGTGAAGTTGAAGACAGTGATGGTAGCAACGAAGGTCACAAAAAATCACCTTCATCCACAAATCGTCTTTTTTCAACGCAACCAACATCACCGCCACTACTACCACCACCTCCATCTGGATCTAATTTGCATAAACAAAATTCAGGTGAAAAGATATTTTCAAAAGACTCTACCATTTCTGACAAGGTTACAAACACATGCGGAGATCTCCAGTCATCAAGAAAGAATAAAAACCTCACCACCACAACTACTGTTCTCCAACGTTCCTCTAAGAAATCGGTGGACAGTGGTGTTTCATCTATTGCCGAAAAAAGTGCTGATAATTCTGATCCCATCTGTGATAACACAAAAAGTAAATCGAACAGGGTAGACAGCATGGAGGATGCACCCAAACCTAATGCTGAGAAAGAATGCGTGGTGAAGAGTGAACCGTCACCATCTCTTTCAATAGACCATGCAGAACAGAACGGTTTTAACAAATCTCAACCTAGTCTTGAATGCGTGGTTAACATGTCCTCCAGCTTTTATTCTGATGGTGTTACTGTAGCCAAAGAAGATTCAGGTCACAATGGATCACGGACAGGAAGCTCTATTGCTTCTAATGGTAGAAGTCTCTCTGAAGAATCTGGCAAAGCCAGTGAATACGACGAAGTGTTTTCAGATGCCGTGACATCTTTAGATCCCATTGACCAGTGTGACTTAAATAGCAAAGACAGAGATCACTCACAGAATGGACAGGAGAAAGCTGGAAGCACATTGCCAGATATTATTCCTGTCAACAACAAAGGTGACGGAAAGAAGTCAACGCGAAAAATCCCTGCCATATTGTCATTAAATCCAAATACAGAAATTAACGAGGATGACAAGGAGTTCTCAAATGGGCCACCGCCTAAAAGCCCAATACGAGAAATCTTTCAACGGATTAATAAATCAAAGTCCCAAAGTGGCCAGGAAGTCATATCTCTTAGAAATGGTGAAGTTCCTTTGTTCACAAGCACCGCTGCCGATATTCATCTGTCTCACATAACTGAAGCAGGAACAATGATGAATGGAGTTGGTCTTCATGGCAACACAGACAAAATGGCCAAAGACATTTCCAATGGTCAAGAAGAGAAGGATGAAAATGAGATTAACAACTCTAATAACGCAGTCAAACCATTGAAGTGTCCATCTGAACTCTGCAGTGATGCCAAAGATGGTGGTAGTCTTGTCATAAAAACATCAAACTTGCCCGAGGATGTGCAGGGTAAAGATTACTCTCCGTCATTGTCAAATGGAGACAAAAGTTCTTCTATTGCCACTGAGGAAGAAGAGAGTTTTGGAGAATTTGTCGGACAGAACATCAAATGTCAAAGCCACACTCAAAGCAATATAAATGGTTGCAATGACACTAATCATCAACCATACAATTCTTTAGCTGAAGGAGTCCATGAGTCCTTGACCGAGTCAAGCGATGAAGTGAGCAGTATCGCTGATTCCTCCTCAGAGGGTCCAGCTTTTACACCTCCGGAAGAGGTTATCTCCCTTCCCAGTGTCAAAAATCTTCGAGCCAAATTTGAAACCGATTCCACAAACTCAGTACCCTCCTCAGGTCATGCATTACAGAAAGGAAAAGAAGCATCTCGCCACAATGTATGCAACTCCCAGAACACCCATCAGCGATTGTGTCGTCTTAGCTCATCAGGTCACTCAGAAAATTTGGCCCATGAGTCTTGTTCATCCATGTCTTCAACCATGGAGAAGCTTTCAGTAACTCCAGAACAAGTGGAATCCCCAAAATTGAAAAAAGATCTGTCAAGAGGCGGAAAAATATTGACCACAGCAAGTGACGGAAAATTAAAATTTGACAGACACATTTCCACTGACAACAGTGCTTCCGATGAGATTGACACCAAGTATTATGGCGAATCCGATGAAGATCTTTCCGTACATGAAGCACGAGTCAAGTCGTTTAAAAGCAGCTATGCTGCTGTTCAACAAAGGCGGATATCAGAGACAAATTCTGGAAAATCGCCTCCTACAGGCGACGTGCCTTTAGATGTCGATGACACAAGACTTAACAAATCATCTTCTGCCCATCGCACTCTTCGTCAACGCGATGACGCACCTCAGATAGATAGAATCTCAGGCTTAAGTGACAAGCCAACTTTGGATGACAGAAGCCAGAAGGGAGATGTGACATTGTCCAATGAACCGTTTTCCAAATTTTCTCCAGTTTCGAGGAAAGCCGGTTTAATGCGTCACATGTCAGACAACAGTAGCGAGTGTGACAATGTTCTCCCACGCGACTCAGAGGCTCAATGGCGACTGGACTACACCAATGTGCATGTTGAGACAGACATGGACAGCGTGAGTAATTCCAACGATGATCAAAGTCTGACAGACACATCTCCATGCCGACGGTTGAGTGACTTGAGTTGCACCTCGGAAATGCAAAATCAGCGAATGAACGAGTTTCTCAGAGACACGGCTTCTTCTTTGAATGCCCAATTTGGGGATATTGAAGATGATGCGGTAGGTACCATTAGGCTTATTGCATTGCTTCTTCTTTTCATATTTCTTTCTTCTTTTTTTTTTTTTGTTCCTAGTCTTCTTATTATTACTCTTCTCCTTCTCCTCTTCTTCCTTCTTTCCTTGCCCTTTCCTCTTCCTTTTCCTATTCTTGTTTTCTCTTTCTCCTCCCCCTCGTCCTCTTCCTCCTTCTTTCTTTTTCTCTTTCTCTTCTTTTTCCTCTTCCTCTTCCACTTCTTTTTTCCTCCTTCTCCTCCTTTTTTCTTTCTTCATCTTTTCCTCCTTCTCCTCTTCTTTTTCCTCTTTTTATTCCTCTTCTCTTCATTATCCTCCTCCTTAATCTACTTCTTCTCTTCTTCTTTTCTTCTCCTTCTTCATCTCCCCCTCCCTCCTCCTCCTCTTCTTCATTGTCCTCTATTTATTCCTCTTCTTCTCCTTCTCTTTCTTCTCCTTCTCTTCCTTCTACATCTCCTGGATTCTGCTCAATATTACCTCTTATACTAATGATTTTCTTTTTTTGGAGTAACAACATTTTCTGGTAAAAGCTTTGAGCATTATACCACTAGACATTTTTAGAAAAACCAACAACGGAAATTTCCCTAATGTTTTTAATCCTGTATTGTTTCAATAAATTATAGTTCATCTTTGTTGTTAAAACTTTTATAAATAGAGTTTAAGGATTGACTCAAAGATCATTTCTTTCCCAGGCTGCCTCGTTCCTGCCCACCCCTACTATCAGTGGTCACACGTCGGCCTGTTGGTCTTCCTACGATGAGATTTCTACACCATCTCAGTGTGAGGCAGATAAAGCCAAGCTTTCGCCTTTTCGATCTACTTTTCCACGATCCAGTACGCACAGGTAAAATTATCACATATACTTAAAGATCCATAAAGCACATTTTACTTTGATATACAGCTCTTTTAAAACATCTATAGGTTTTGGGCTTTGGGTTTGTTTTATTTAAATAGTAGTAGTAGTAGTAGTAGTAGTAGTAGTGGTAGTAGTAGTAGGAGTGGTAGTAGTAGGAGTGGGAGTTGTATGTTATCATTGTTATTATTTTTTTCATTATTTATTTTTTTGGTGTAGTAATTATTGTTGTCGATCATATGAATACAATTTCTGTAACTATTATAAAAGCCTATTCATGTATAACCTTTAATGTAAACAATATATGTACATATGAGTATTTATATGGATAATGGTATCATCTTTTGTCTTTGTTTTTTTTTTTCCATTTTACTATCCAGCATGACAAGTCAGACTAGTATTTCAAGTACCATCGATATTTTCTACCACGCTGACATGTCACTGTTGACGAAGAACAAAGTGTCCGATAAACCCGTCACCTGGCTTTTAAAAACACAGTAAGTCACGTGCACATAATGTCAATAAAAACGCACTTCTCAATTTTCTGAGGGCATTCAAAGGTTCATCTAATGAAGCTAAATTCCATCCAAATGGGAACCTGTCTGTGGCCAGGTATTCATTTTTACACCCTAGCACAGGGAGAACAATTCATATAAAGAATGTTTGCCAAGGATTCAACAATGTAGCTCAACCACTATCGTGCAGTCTGCAAGACCGCAGAATCGTGGTCTAATGGTAGACATTCAGGTCAGTTATCGAAAGGTCCCAGGTTCAAATCCTGGTTGGGCACGATGTTGAGTGCTAGGGAAAGATTCTTTACATGCATTTCCTCACTGTTCCCAGGTGTAAAATGGGTACCTGGCCATAGGTAGAGAAGATCTTTTCAGTATGTTAGAGTGAAGCGCTTTTCATCGGATCACACCTCTGTATGTCCCCAAGGGGGTTGAGAAGAATTTTGGATTGCATTGGCCTGCCAGGGAAACTCTGTATAGCACATTGAGCACAGTTAGTGGTAACGCGCTATACAAAAACGCTCATTACTTTTACTTTTGCTTTAAGTCATATGATGTCTACCACTAGTTGTAATGGTATGTATTGACACCTGTAAAACTGGGCACCTGTTGTAATGATATGTATTGACACCTGTAAAACTGGGCACCTGTTGTTATGATATGTATTGACACCGGTAAAACTGGGCACGTGTTGTAATGACATGTATTGACACCTGTACAACTGGGCACCTGTTTACTCTCTTTGTCATTTTTAGACCATGCAATATACAATATACAATATCAGATGATAATATTAAAACAAAACAAATCAAAATAAATGCAGAGATCTGAATACGCACACAATGAACAAACCTAAGTAATAGACAAAACAAATAAACATTGACGTTTCATTCAACACACCTTTATCAACAACATACACAAGCAAACAACAAAAATGACAAAGCTATTGAGAAAACGTGAGATGGAAGGTAAGCGAAATCGAGATTTGAATAGGAGAACTGGTAAATAACAAAGAAAAACTAAAAACAAAAACTTGATCTATGAATAAAATTGAAAAAACAAAAACTTGATCTATAAAGAAAAAAGGAAAAACGAAAACTTGATCGATAAAGAAAAAACAAAAACTTGATCTATAAATAAAGTAGAAAAAACAAAAACTTGACCTATAAATAAAGTAGAAAAAACAACAACTTATATCTGTGAATAAAATAGAAACAAACAAAAATTTGATCTATAAAGGAAAAAGAAAAAACAAATACTTGACCTATAAAGACAATAGAAAAAAACAACAACTTGATCTTTAAATAGAATTCATAAGAATTTTTACAATTATCATCAGAAACTCTTTTTTTGGAGATACAACTTGACTAAAACAGTTCTGTCAACTTGATACTAGTAATATTATATGTTTGTTACTTTCTTTGTTGTTTTTGCACCTTTGTTAATGATTTTGTTGGGTTTTTTTTACTTTGTTTCAGATTTGAGGGGAATCCCCTTGTTATAAGTCTGGCAGGAGCTCATTCGGATGATGAGGCCGTGTTACTGTGGACAAGGGAACACAATGAGGTGATTTTTCCATCTCGTTTCCCTTCTACAAATAATTTAACCATTTTATCAATTATAAAACATGTACTATTATCAATAAGACTAACATAGCATTTACTCACTAGGTATTTATTTTCATCCAGGTTCCCTTCTTTAGATAAACTAGCAAACTTAGTAAAATTGAGTATAACTGCCATTATCTCTAACGTGGTATATTTCCTGAACATGATGTTCTGTAATATCAAATTTTCTCTTGTTTTTAAGCACCTAGGGCTGTCATGTTACAGGGCTGGGCACTATAAGAAAGAATTGATTAACATGGAAAAAATGTCTTTTATCAAATTACTGATGAAAAAAACACAAAAATATATCCTGAAATAATATGCATAATCAATTTTTAACTTCAATTAAGATATATTTCTAAATTTCAACTTCATATATTTATTTACTCGCCGTCTTAATCATTATGTGTATATTTATTTATTTATTTACTACTTATAGCAATGCATGAGATACATAAGATTTTTAAGTAATGTCCTAAATGTCATATCTTTGTCCCACTGTTTTTTATACTTTATTTTTATATATTTTCTGATGTGAACAAAATGATGTGCCTTAATGGCATATATTGAATTGAATTGAATTATAGTCATGTTTCTTTTTAATCCTGTCCAGACATTATGGACCAACTGCCCAGCTTATGACTACAACCCCAAAACAAAGACATCCAGATTACCGATCTATATGCGCTATCCTTCAAGTAATTCATCTTCCAGGAGTACGGAAAGTCCCAGACAAAGATTGGCAAGTGTGAACAGCAACTAGAGAATCTACCGTCCTCTAAATGCATAACTTGGGAATCTACCGTCCTCTAAATGCATAACTTGGGAATCTACTGTCCTCTAAATGCATAACTTGGGAATTTACTGACATTTGTTGTTCATGCAGAAATACTTTTTGGACACAGGACAATTATCACACAATTTTCAAAGTTGGAAGAATGTGGTGAACGAATCATCATTCGCTATTGAACTGTCAAGATGACATCCCTAATTTCATTTGATCAAGAAAATTGATTTTCCATCAACATTAATCTTCAATATAGTTCAGTTATTATGATGTAATGGAATTCATTGAAAACCAAAGTGCCTTTAATGTTAGTTTAATGATTCAATATTGTTTCTGTGATTAACAAATTTTAATATTGTATTCTTGTTGAAATTTATCATAATTTTACAATATTTTGTTGGACTATTTTGGTGTTTGTTCATTTGTTTGTCATTGGTATTTTCTTCATTAGATAAACGTGCATGTTCAAGAGTTTGGAATGATGCTTGCTTTCCAATTCGCTCCACATTTCTTGTGCTAAAATTAAAAAATTGAATTCTGTCTCTCATCTGTATGATGATGAATTGATTTTGTCGTTGTAACTGTGATGACGAAATATTTCTGATGAAAGAACAGCGACCCTTCTTCTTACAGAATGAAGACATTCATTCCGCCTTTTATTTTTCTTTGAAGGTGTTATCTAAATGTATGACCTATAATGTAAATATATGATTGATATTTTAGATTAATATGGGATTATGCCTTATATGACATGATGTTACATTGTAGATTCTATGATAAATATCGTTCATTTTGTGACATTACCCTGTTCATTACCTAACTAATATGTTTTCAATTCCCTTATAATATGGTGTAAATTACAATGAAAAGTGATTGAACATTTTGCCTTACTTTCTTTTCCTGATAACGGGACACTTAAGAATTGTTATTCTATGCGTGGTTATCTGCTGTATAAAAAGGATTTAAATAATGTTTCAATTGTTGATGATGATTGTTAAAACAGATTTACCTCTACCTTCTTCGCTTGCCTCATAAGAATGAGAATAATGACGCACTTTGTACATTTCATCTTTGACCATGTTAGAGATTTGAGCTTTGATATTTGTATATAATAATATACTATGTTGTTGATTTAGGGTTTTAATATATGAAACAAACTTTATTTTTATTTTAAACAATAATCATTTTTATAATAAAGGTTGTATTAATCATTGATTTACTGTATTACAATTACTACTACTTTTACTATTGCTAGTCACGTTACGTCTGACTGAAGGATGTCTTAAAATTCCTTCTTTACTTGGGTCACAGATTTACATTATCGGAAATGATGAAGATGTCGTTAGTAATAAAGTCTCTGAAACAACAGAATCACCAGATACTCAAATAGCTAATTATTGAAACTTCATGTTTTTAAACTGATTGCCATGGGCATTCCTTTCCTAACACAGCAAGATTATGAAATGAATTACCGCCAAGAATTAAATGTTGTCAGAATGGAGATATCTTTCACAAAGGGCAACAATGCATTATACCAAGGTGTCAAGCGTATCAACACTAATCCTCAACTGGATGAAAGTTGTCCATTATCGTTAAAGAAGAATCACAAATTGAAAACTGTTTTGTGATTTAGTCTCTTCAATCCATTTTTTTCTTCTTTTAAACTGTCAAAGAACAAAATTCTTTTTTCAAAAGGAAGCTTATAGATTTTTACTTTTTTTACTTTTAATATGGCAAACGATTGTGGTGAAATTGTTTCTTTGTGGGAAAGGACAGAATGTATTGTTTTCATTCATAAACAAAACTTTGTTGAAAAATTCAATTTTCAATCTGCTCTTAATCAGAGAGATGTTTTTTGTTTTGTTTTTGGTTTGGGTTTGTTTTGCTATTTTTGTGTTTTTGTTGTTTTATTTAATTTTGTTCATGCATATATTTTGATTCTTGAGGAAATCACTAATTGTAATTAAATATAATTCTTAATAGTATTTCCTTTTGTATATTTCCTGTTGGTATGTATTTATTTTTTTATTTTTTATTTTTTTTTTTTGGGGGGGGGGTTGGTTTTTTGTCTCTTTTGTTTTCTGTTAACTGGATGAACCTCTGTGAGTTGAAACAATAACATTTCTTGTTGCCATATACAATTCTTTTCATATTTCATTGTATGTTCAAAACAATAAAAAATGGAATTTCTCTAGTCACAAACAAATCTTGTACGTCTGTGACAATTATATTGATAAAAATTGATTTAATTTATCTTCTGTAATACGTGATATGCTCTCTTTTCTTTAAAATTTCAATTTCAATTTTCCTTGAAATAAAATCTAATCTATACTTTCATGAGATTATTTCTACAGAAAATTTCACTTCTTGTTGTTCTTGTTGAGATGATTACAAGTGGCTAGATGTCAATGATTTACAGTAAAAATGTAATTTATTGACGTCTATACGTCCAATTGTTGTTAAAACGCATTATGATGCATTCCTGATCATTATTCACAATGTGGTAAAAAAAACAAGTGAATATTGTGTAGAATGATTAAATATTGGAGATAAATAGCTGAATTTAGTTTATAAAATATGTCCATTTTGAAAGTCAATAATTTAAAGTAAGAAAATGTTATTTGTCAAGATGGCTATCGTATTAACTGTTCTAGTGATTTAATGCAAAAGTCCTTTGAAAATAATATTTTTAATAATGTAATTCTAATATCTCCTTCAACAGAATGCATTGACACAGATATTTCAACAATATTTTCCGACTGTGACTTGATTTTACTC
The DNA here is from genome assembly GCA_032466395.1 of Aegires albopunctatus. Lineage (NCBI taxonomy): Eukaryota > Metazoa > Mollusca > Gastropoda > Nudibranchia > Aegiretidae > Aegires > Aegires albopunctatus. Next base: position 3,210 of record JASKDV010228433.1, on the reverse strand, counting down.
ATGGTTTTTTTCATCTACTTAAAATTTAATCTCATACAGCTTAAAGATTGGAAAAAGCACCCATCTTCTAGCTCCTCCTAATGTTTATATTTCTTCTTTCATCCTCCTCATCTTTCTCCATTTCTTCCTCTCCATCATCAACCATATTCTCAACATCATCATCACCACTAGCTTATCTTCATCGTCATCATAATTGTCATCATTATCAGGACCATTATCATCATCATCATAATTATCATCATCATCGTCATGACCGATACGTCTTCGTCTTCAATAGAAATTTTCATATTTTATTATTCCATCTGTTCATTAAACAAAATCATCATTTCATTGTCTTTCTAACATTTATACAGTTTTTGTATTCTTTAACTTTCATATTATGTTAAAAGTATATAATGTTATGAAAATTATGCACCACATTGCCTTATGTACTGACAACCCATGGGTTTTATTTTGTAATGGTTGTTGTTGTTGTTGTTGCTATTTTCATTGTTATTGTAATTGTTGTTATGTTTTTGTTGCTGTTGCGGTTTTGTTATTGCTGTTGTTTTTCCCTTGATTCATGTCATTTATGATGATGACAATGATAATGATAATAACGATGATAACAACAATAACATTGATAATGATGATGATTATAATGATAGTAGTATTAATAGTGGCCGCTGTATTGTAATTAATAGTACAAAATTTTTTAAAGCATTGTTTTCTAATGAATATTTCTAAAGGAATTTTTTGATGTTGTTACTTTTAGACATTCAGTGCAAAGTATTGTCACTCGAATCTCTCATTCATCGATCTTTTTCATTCAAGGAAGAAAACTCTGTTATTCAGCTTATTTTCAAATTTATCAATTTATCTCCCTTGTTTTTTTTTTTAATTCTATGCTTTAAATACTATATATGCTATTATTGTAGTCATAGCTCCTTTTTGTGTGTAAGTGTGAGAGTTAAATGATTATGATTATCAAGTGATTTAAAATTAAAGTAGTCAATAAGGGAGAGTTGTTAAGTTAACGTAGGACGGCAATATACGAGTCATATTGTATCTTCTTGTCTAAAAAGATAAGAAAAAGTAAAACGCCATATTCCTTAAACAAATGATATCAAGGTGAATCATTGTTTAAAATTGAAACCAAAGAAAAAGATTTTGGACAAAATCCTATGATAATGCATACCTACTTATAGTAAGATAATGGAGCAATGATATTTTTGAAGTTGGAAATTGATAAAAAATATCAATATTTCCTGACACCAAAAACTCTGTGAAACACACATTTTACTGATAAAAATAAATATCTACTTATCAATCATAAATGCAAAATGTTTTTTATCTTACTGATAAAAATGAAAATGTATAAATTGTGATAATATACCGTTCTTGATCTCAAAAGAGCCTTAAATAAATCTGTGATCATTCTTTTCTAGTTTTCATTGAAAATAATAATAAAAACAATAATAATTGTGCAATTCATTTGTTTAGCAGCCAATCCAGTGTCAACACAGCTGAGGCACTTAAATGAAAACTTCTTTCTGTGACATTTACTTGACCATGACAGATAGATTCTAATCTATTTGTTGTTTTCAAATACATACTTTTTAGATTTTATTACTACGTAAAATAGCAATATGATTCTTTAAACAACCTTTCACTCAAATAGAGATGACATTTTGTTCAATCCCTGACATGAATTTATTTTTAATGCCTAATGAATGTTATGTTATTGAGGAATTAGAGATTTCAGCTTAAAATAATTGTTTCTAGTTTTAATAAATCAATTCAACCTAAAGGCAATCTGTGAGAACATCAAGCATTTCATTCTATTATAAACATTACACATTCCACAGTAACAGTTTTGGAGGTCAGAGCTGAGCACAGTGTAAGCTTTCATTTGTGATTTCATGATTGCAGTTGCAGAGAGGCAAGAGGAAATTTGGGGATGCTATTTTTCAGTTTCATATCTTTCATATTTTCGCTTTTATAAAAAGGTCATCCCACTCTGTAGATAGTAGCAAGCAGAGCAAACAAAAGCTCACGGAACGCTGGTGTGATAAGAATAATGAGTTGACCATTTAGAAAAGTTAATTATTTTATGTGTAACAATTTCAAATACCTCCTTTTTTCTCTTTCAGTAAGAAATTTGTATCTTATTGTGAAAATAACTTTTATATACTTGAAAAATCTCTCATAGCATAGTCTACTTTATCCTATTATTATAATTTATTCAATTAATTGATTGTAACATAAAGGAACAGTGCAGGTATCTGTTGTTATTTTATTATTCTTAATGATACAGCCAAGACTAATTCACATAATATTATAGAATTATTGAATAATACCAGTTTTATTTTTTTCTTTATTAAGTTCATTTGTTGAAATTCAAATTATAATGTCAAAACTCTGTTTATAATTTAATTCTAATCATCATTTCGTTGATTCTTCTATTCAGCATCATTGTAATAAACTATTTTAGCAAATTGTCTTTCATCCATGTGAGAAATATTAAAGTCACAAAAACAATATTCACTCTTCTTAGTTGGAAGATTTTTTCACATCTAGATTTGGTTGTTATCATGCTGACAGAATGAATAAGACACAGTTTGAACAAGTATACCTGCAATATGAGCTGTCATTATATACATGGATTTCTTTCAAAATAGTTTGTGTAACTTTTCCCAAATCTATCAATGGTCTTTGGTGATATCAGGGTTATCCTAGACTGCCTTGTAAATTAAATAGCCACGGGTTCTTTTACATGCGTAAATTATACACATGGGACCTTTGATATTATAATTATAGTCCATCTCCTATAGGACTTTGCGCTCTTTATCCTAAACTTAAGGATAGGGGGCAGAAGGAAATCCGAAAAAACAATTCGATTTCAATTTCAAGCCTGCAAGGATTTGAAACAGGGACCTTTGGCTTGGTAGGCGAGCGTGTTAACCACTGAGCTATCCACTCCCCATACTACCAATGGTCAGTGAGTAAAGTCACGCTATAATTAACCACAGAATTTACATGTATACATTTCCAGACTTTATTCTGGATACATTTTCCACAATAGTATTGGTCAAAATGCACATCCATGTAGTGGAGTCCATATAATTCTAACAAAAGTATTGGCCAAAATTCACATCCATGTAGTGGAGTCCATATAATTCTAACAATAGTATTGGCCAAAATTCACATCCATGTAGTGGAGTCCATATA
>JASKDV010228322.1:0-14966 GCA_032466395.1 Aegires albopunctatus | reverse complement strand
CCCCCCCCCCCCCCCCCCCCCCCCCCCCCCCCCCCCCCCCCCCCCCCCCCCCCCCCCCCCCCCCCCCCACACAATGGGACATATAGGGCGGCTAAATGTGATGCGCAATATTTGGTATACGTTTAGATACTTGAAGCATTTATTTTATTGGCTAATTATATTTTTAGTTAGAAATGAGGTGAGAGACTTGCAATGAAGTTTAGTTGGTGCGGCAGAACAGTAATACGAAAATATGTAGTTGTACATTTATAGAATCACAGCGATGATTTCTTTCTACTAATTGTTTGTTGTTCTTCATTGTATTTTGTCGTTGTTGTGATCTTGTACAAAAACAGCTTTTGCATCATGGTGAATGCGTTTCAAGTCAGGCCTGTCATTAACATTAATTTTCTGATTTTGTAAATTTGTTTATTTATTTTTATTTATTTATTTTTATTGTTTTTGCTTTTACAAAAACATTTATGTTGGTATTTCTGCAATTATTTGTTAGTTCCCTTTCAAAATATTTTTAGGTCATGACATAGGAACTTTTTGCATTTGCTTGGCAATAGCGTTACTCACATTCCATATTTTTTTGTTTGTCTTATTGTTCTTTGTTACGTTACCTGAATAAGGTGGAGTAATTGATCCCCTTACGTGTACACGCTCTTAGTGCGTCTAATCTTGATTTCATCAAACTACCTACTCTGAGGGGAAAAAATTTCCACATGGGACATAATTTGGGACTTGTTGAGACCACATAATATCCACCATTTTATCTCTATCTACCAGAGAAGGCTTACTTAGAGATGAAAGATAAACTCCTGGAAGTAAAGTAGAACTTCTCTCCGTTGAGGAACTTTGCCTCCCTATGACAATATCGAGAACATTCGGGTGTTTAAATTTTAAAGTCAAATGTTATTTTATAGAGGAATTTGCTTTTATTTTTTGTTAGAGTATTGTCACGTTTTGTTTTATCTTCTAATTCCAACCATCAAATCTAATTTAATCCTTTCGTTTTCATTTCTTTTGCAATCGATGACAGGTGAGTCGTACTTGAAGTCAAAGGTTAGTAGCACTTGACACATTCTTGCTTTTGATTGGTGTCGGTGACAGTTCAATACACGGCCTTCTCTGATTCATCTATATTCATGATATCATATATACGTACATTTCATGTTCTAGTTGGTTGTAGTTTGCAGCACGTACGGGTCTACTGGTGCTGATGCTTTTATGTTTATTTACACAATTGCAAGTTTCCGCAAAAAAATTGCTCATGGGTTTGGTCATATGATTTAGAAAAGAAACGAGAAATGTCTTAAGTAAGCAAGCTCTAATTTTATTTTATTTTTTGCTGATTATTCATATCAACGCATATCACAGTCTTTTTGATTGCGTTAGCTAATCTTGGTTTCATCGTACAACTTACTTGTTTGTGCGTCAAATTGTGTGTATTATTTGTGTAGATTTGTAAGTAAACCAAAGACACGAGGATGCACGTAAATGTTTATTACGCCTTATTCCTTCTTCTTACCCCCCAACCACCCTGTCCTTCCTTTGCTCCACATTTTTAAATCCAGCAAATTTTGTCATATGATATTTTTTAAAATGTTTTCACTAGTCGCTAAATGAGCATATATGAAGACCTGAGAACTAAAAGAAATTCCAGTTCCTATCAAACCCCCCCCAATAAAAACAAACTGCATAGCCGCCTACCAGAAGGATAAAATCACACTAAGTATGATTGGTCCAATCCAACAAATCAAGGATTGATAATCTGATTAATTTCAACTTGGGTGAAAAATTCTGTTTCAGTCACTTTCTCCCCTTTAACTAGGCTTGAATCAGGTATGATGAAGGTGAGTCAACTAAACTCAACTTCATTATTACCAATACTGATGTTTCTGTTCATTGCTACTGAGTTTTTTCTTCTGGAGAAAATGGGTGTTGGGTGTTAGTGAAAGACCACGCAGAACGTACGATTTTTATTTCTGAAAAGTTGGCAGCTAATGAAACTGTTAAAGACACGATCCTATGTGATTTATTTCAAAATCTACTCTCTAAAGTAAAAGAGGTCAGGTTTATTTATTTGTATAAGACTTGTAAGTTGGCCTCATGAATCTCTTCATTCTCTGAAAATAGTACGGAAAAGATTTACGGTTGTTTTCTTAGAAGCATTTGATGAAAAGCGTAAATCTATTTTTAGAAAATTGTGATTGGAATACTAAGAATTGGTTTTAGCATCTTAGGTCTTCATTTGCTTCTTGGTATCAAGTATGTGTTTGCCATGCATATGTGTTTATCGAATCACAAGAGTGGTCAGTATAAAGCACTTAATGTTATCAATGGTTCGTGCTCTTCATATTGGCCATGCATGAATTTGTGTGTACGAAATTTAATATTTCACTTGTTAGTTTGTCTATGTGTGTTTCAAGGCAGTCGAGGTCTAATACGTAGATACATATTTTATTTACTTACGTACCAAAGTCATTAGTTTAAGTTTAGCCTAACAGAAATTTGGTGCTTTTGAAAATTTCAAATGTTGTAATTTTTGTTGATACAGTGGTACCTCTGTAATTGGGAACCGGCCATATATATCAAGACAAAATCTCAGAGAACGAACGGAATCTTCCCGCGATATATATTACGTCTCTAAGTGGGAAGGATCCCCGATATATTAGGACAATATCTCATTGTTGCTTCTTTCAAAGCGATGTATCTTGAGTTCAGCTCGTGAAAAATCCTAAGCCGTTGGGGAGTCTTTGCCTTAAGGTGCCATTTGTACATGAATAATGCGGTCTGACATGTTATGTCAATCAGTCTGATTGCAGTGACCCAGTATTTTCACTTATGATATCTGAAATCTAGGCCGGGTTTTATTTTAGCTTTCATTTATCTTAACCTGTCAATAATACGGTCGAGGTAAACCGAGAAGCTTACTGAGGGTTCTCCACACACTTTCTAAATTTAGGGTCTTATCTATCCTCCAGTCAAACTTGGATACGAGTGGCGTCATTGAGGAATAACGTTATGGGAAGCTACTTGCTTTCGTCACATGAGAAAATCTTTGTTAAAGTTAAAATGCTGGGGGAAAACTCAAATCGTAAGATCCATGGGAAATTTGAGAACCTGGTTGATTAGGACGATTTTAGAATCCATTGATGTTTACTTATTGCAGAGGTGTCACTGTATTATAAGGAACATATGCTTTTTAGTCGCTGAAAACCTTGCTCGTGGTCACCACGTTATGCTTTCACTGAATGAGATTTATAAATGTATGTGTGATTAAATTTATTTCAGTATAATCTATATATGGTAATAGTAGTAAGAGATTGTACATATTCTAACACGTCATGGCCACAGACCATTTACTGTGTAGTCAGTTTCAACTCTGCACAAACATTTTTGTCACAAATATTTTGAAGAGATTGACGATTTGAAAAGACAGTTTGCACATATTTACACGTTATTAGGGTTTGGTTTTAATGTTTACTGTAAATGAAATTTGCCATATTATGGAATATCATTGCTGCCCAACACATGAATCATTTTTTGTATGGCTGTTGTTAGGGGCGCGTTCAGTTTCCGAACACTGCACTGTTAGGGACGCGTCTAGATCTAGCAGGCCTAGTACAGTAAGCAGTAAGTTCTGTAACTAGATCTAAATCTATATCGAATACTAGAATGTAGTAGATTAATCTAGACTCCATTTTAACTAGATTCTAGATCTAGCTGATAACTGATTCTATCGGGGGCCTCGAATCTACTGAAAAAGGCAAGCAAGGTGAAAACAAACACAATAACTTGAAAATACGTGCCCCGAAGATTTCGGTGTTAGACGGGCGTACGCGTGCCTAACAACTTCCTTTTTGTATTTGATGTACGTGTCATTTTATTCCATTTTTTTTTTTCCTCTTTAACAAACAATGAACAACGTTGGAGTTTTTTTTCTATAATTTTATCTTTTAAAGCGAACAAAACTGTACATAAGAAATGAATCTGTGTATTTCTCTTTTCTATGGCACTGGTGATGAGAAATAGGGATTCCATTGTTTATTCTTTACAGCAGTGGGATTTTGTTTTTTTATTTTATTTCCCCCTCAATATCAGTAAAAAAAACTTGTAAGTTCAATCAATGATATAAAATTGAGAACAGTTCACCAAATTTTAATTTTATTTCCGTACGTCATTTATTTTCCACATTCCTGTGCCATTCTTGTCCGTACATTGATTTCTCTCAGTGCCACAGGAGTCACAATTTTTATGAATTTTTAAAATTTACCCATAATATGCAATTAAATTCTACCTACCAACGTATATATGATCATGAAAACACTGTCTATTAATCATTGTATTGAATTTTTATGGTTGACGTTTTTGTCAGTCATTTTCAAATCACCTACTTACTGACCAGATTAATCTCAGGCCTTCCTTCATTTCTCCACATTGAAAGCGGTGCTTCCGTTGTTGTTTCTGGTTTTTTCTTATAGTTTCATTTGGGTATCACTTTTTTAAAATTAGTCATATGCATTGTTATTTTCATTGAAGGCTAGCCGCTGGTAAAATTATTCTTATTTCATAATCATGGTTTTCAAAGAAATTTCTATTTTTATCTTGCCATGACATTCTTGAAGTAGATCTCCGTCATATTTGCAGGGCTGCTGTAAACTATGTCCTCTTGAGTGTAATGGTATCTGAGATAACAGTCAACCAACCAATTTCTGATTTATATTAATACGTTATAAATAAAGAAATGTCCTACTAAACAGAGTTATCTCCCTGGATTGAGTACATTTTCTTAACAGTGAGAGACAATTAAAAGACAAAAGTAGAATTCTTCTTATAAAATAAATAAAATTTTTTAAAAAACCCTACATCGTTACTGGACAATACCCGTTTGGCACCTGTGAATTGTCTTTTTAGCCTGTAGTTGAAATGTCTGCGTTAGTTTCAGCTTTATTTCAATGTTATTTCAATACAAATCTTAATTCAACCTTTCCTGTCGGTGAAGCAGGAAAATTCTGTCTAATTTCTAACCAAAAGAGATATTGGTTTATATTTTACAATCATGATATTCACTTATACAAGCATGATAATATTTTTGCTATGCCATAAGATTTTTTCTACATACAGATGTGTTACGATTTGATGGATTGGTTTTTTTGTTTGTGGGAGATTTGATTTATTATCACAATGTTTTAGTCGTTGATTTTGCTAATGAATTAATTTATTTTTATTTTGGAGGAGTAGGAGTGGGTTGGTGTTTATTTTATTATTTGGTTATTATCATCATTTGCCTTCTCTTTTATTTTTTTATTTTTAAATCTATTTATTTTTATTTTTTTTAATTTGAAATTAAAAAAAAATAAAATAATTTTCTTCTTCTTATTTTTTTTTAAATTTTTTTTTTTTTTTTAATAAATCTTTTTACCTCGTGGGATTGCCTATTTATTTTGACAATTGTAACCATTTCCCCCATATGTGGTATTCCCAGAAAGAGATAATATTTGTCACTAATCTTTGATCTATTTACTCTTTTAGTTTTAGCTTTAATTTTAGATTGTTTTTTTTATAATTTTGTTTTGTTTTGTTGGGGTTTTATTTTTGGTTTTGCATTATCGTATGCCATGCATGTTTTATAAGTTCTGCCCTTGTTTGAATAAATTGTTTTATTTTGATTCAATACACATCCATAGTCATGCATTTTCCCACTTTTGTTTTAAAACTGAACCTTGGTTAGCACGATGTTCTAATTTATAACATACGGTACGATACACGAACTTCTAAAAGTAGTATGGATGCAATACGTTAACTCGTCAATGGAATTTAGTTTAGAGAATTCAACTTCTTCTTCTTTTTCAAATAAACTGCCAAAACTCAATTAGGTTGGGTATTACGCAAATTTAAAAAAGGAAAGAAAGAAAATTAAAAAACCAAAAAAAGCAAAAAGCATATTTGAAGTATTAGAAATTAGTATTATTATGTTAGCTTAGATTATTGGTATGTAGATCTAAGTGTTGCATATTGTTTTAGCCTATGCTTAAGAGTAACAACACTTTCGATACTTTAAAATCTTAATTTCAATTTAAAAAAGCAAACAAAATCAAGATGGTAAAAATAACAAGCTACAGCAACAGCAATGACCACCACCACCAACAACAACAACAAACGGGTATCAAAAGCCAGTGTTACCAAACAACAATTATTGTCATTCAACCATTGACCAATCTAAGCGTGTGGAAGAAAGTTAGTCATTTTCTTTAAAGCAATTAACGATCAAATAGATATCCCTGTAAATGAACTGAATAAAAGTAATAGGAGAAATTAGGAACTCAGATAGTCAGACATTTAACATCCTGTCTCTAAAAATGATTGCCATAGACATTCTTTCTTTCCTAGCACTGTAAGATTATGGATTATATTGAATCCATATTTTAGGAGAAGCGAAAGTATTGATCCTCTTATCTTACGTAGACTGCAATGTGAAAAACTTAAATCTTAGCTTCATACTGCAAACATCCTCTTTTTTCTTCTTCTTTTTTTTTTCTTTCTTTCTTTTTTTGCTGCGCATTGACAGTAATACTCAACTTATGGTTTATTTGAAAATGAAGATGAAATTAAGGCTTTGAAGGCTGTCCCTTATTTGGGTCCTTGTACCAAGAAGAATTATGGCAAATATTTAAAGATACTCACAGCATGCCATTATGAGTTTCTTTGTTTGTTTGTTTTGATTTTTCTAAATCGTATTTCTATGAGTATAGTCATAACAATTGTCAAAATAACGACAACACCGCCAAAGGTTTATAAATCATGATTATGTCAATTAGATAGCTGCCAACCAGTAGGATAAAATCATACGATTTGACCAATCCAAAACACACGATTGATAATCTTATTGATTTCATATTGGGCGAAAAATTCTGTTTCAGTGACTTTCTCTCCATTAACTAGGTTTGAAACAGCTGTGAGGAAGATAAGGCAACTTCAATAGTATCTCTTCTGATGCTTCTATTCATTGATACACGGTTTTTACTTTTTGTGAAAATGTGTGTTCGCGTATTTCCGCAGCGCAGAAAGTACGATTTTGGTTTCTGAGGAGCTTGCATTTATGCAGTAATGTTAACATTGATGATAAGATAGCAACTTATTCCTATTATACCACGTGGTGCTTAGGGCAGCAACATAGGCTCTCGGTCATTCCTCTCGGTCCTGTACCATTCTGGTTAAGGATGCCCATGTTACTCTCAATTTCACATTCCACCGTCCTTCTCCAGTTCATCCTGGGCCTTCTTCTCTTTCTTTTCCCCTCTGGGGTACAATGCACCGCCGTACTTGAAATAGAATCGGGTTCCTTCCACAGCACATGCCCTATCCATCTCCATCTCCTTGTCTTGATAATGTCATCTTGACCCGTCCGCCGTAGTAAATCTTCATTTGTAATTTGCTGGGGCCAAAATATTCTAAGGATCCTTTGAAGGCATGTGGTGGGAAGGTACGGAGTTTGCTGAGGTCACTCTCTGTCATTCTCGATAACGATATTTAAAAAAGCTAGTAACGATATAATAATGACATTATGTAAGAAATACTTGATGATGATGATGACAATGTTGTTGGTGACTCATAAGTCTTTCTAAAGAAATTGATTTATTTACTGAGAAGAGTCAACCAGATTGTCGAATTGAAAATCTTGACGGCAAAGCTGCCATTAAGGAAAATAATAATTAATTTCTGACCCGATAAAAATAAAACGGATGATCTGGCAGCATGTTGCACGACACCTGACACAATGTGCTTTCATTGACTTTTCTTAGATATTTCAGAGGAGAGACAACGTCAATACGTCTGAGTAGAAGAAGTTTGTAGGGGTATTAATCTAAATATGGCCTGCTCTTATCAATATTCAACAACCAAGGGTTCTTTAACTTGTGCAAAGGAACATGGGACCTACAAATTTATCGTCCACCTGCGATAGAACTAGGCATTTAGATCCTGATTAGGGAAAAATTTGAAGAGAATAAAAATGTTCATGTAATGTTAGTGCAATTAAAATGTTGTCGATGAGCTCATTGTATTGCCAAAGAAATGAACAAAATCAGATTGTTCGCCAAAAGAATAAAATTGTTTAGAATTAAAACAGATCAATGACAAATGTTCAAGTAAGGATACTTTCATCATGTTAAGACTGTGAGGAATAGAAGATTTTGTCAAGAAATTGATTCCACGGCTAGATGGGTTAACCAAAAGATTTTTTGGGTCTCTGGCAGACAAATTGAATATCATCTTCATTATTTATTTTATTTATAAAATTGTGACCACGAAAAATTTCCTTTATTGGATTATAAAAGTTTACTTAGACTTCTACTTATTATCATTATAAAATCAGAATTATCATCATCATTAACATAATTATCATTATCATCATCATTAACAAATTATCATCATCATCATCATCATCATCATCATCATCATCAATATGATTACCACTAATAATAATATTAGAAGTAGTGGTAGTAATGGCTTTTAATGCTAATAGTGGTGACGAGGTTGAGAGATCAATGTGACCGGTTTGCTATTAAAATGCAGTCAGTTCAATTCATGGTAGCATTTGGTCTAACATTGAATTCTTGGGAAAGTCTTTACGTAAACTTTTCTCACGGCACTCGAAGAGTTTTAAAAAATATGCATCACAGGTAACAAAATATCATGTCCTTAGGTTAGCGGGAAAGTGCTGATAATCCACCACAGTGAAACTCGCTTAATTCAAGTTCCTTAGGATACGATGATATCTTTCAATTATCTGAATTTGAATTACAATTCCACTTATATGGAAAATGGGTATGAATTATTAGGCCAAGTGTCACCAAGTCTTCGATCGATATTGCTAGGCCTAGGACACCTGGCTGGTAGAATTTTAACCACATAGTTATGTATATTTTGATATTAATAACAAGTCAACTTTTAATTACTCTATGATTAGGGCCCCAACGTCGAACGCGAGATGAGAAAGATGGGATGGCCCTGGGGACAGATTACTGAATTGGCTGCAGATAGAACAGAGCGGTGCTCATTGCTTCTGGCCTTGTGTGCTACCCTGGCACGATGAGTCCTATATATTTGGGATGGAGTAAAGTTGATGGAAGGTTGAGACGCTCTTTTACAGTCATTAACATCCTGAATATTCGAATTATGACCTGGAATTATCCAAATCGGGCCAGAAATAATTCAAATCATCCGAGATTTTTTTAACTAAGCCAGAGAAGAATAAAATAAGCTAGACTTCGAGGTACTTAGAATTATCCAAGATTCAAATTATCCCAGTTTGAATTATGTAGACTCCACTATATGCTCCCAAAGGAGTTGAAAAGCTATGAGTGTGAAATGTTGGGGAGACAATTGACGTGGAACGTTTGAGCCTGCATTATGATTGGAGATAACGGGACTGTCAAAATTTATCTCTTTTCATCTTTAATGGTAATTGTTTTATCATCTTTTATTTCTTCTCCATCCAGGGAAGATCCGCTCGATTTCCAGGGTCAAGAGAAGGAAACCAAACGTCAACAAGGCCCCAAGATCAGTCTAAGAACTACATTGTCTGGTGATACTGACATGCTGCAATATGATCTACAATCTTCAAGCTTCTTTATGTGGATGATTTTAACTATTATTATTACTTTCCTAGATGTGTAGTAGGTAGGGAGAGAGAGGAGGGGGAGTGAGAACAGAGAGCAAAAGAAAGAAAGAGAGGAAGAGTAAGAGAGAGCAAAAGAAGGTTAGAAAGAGAGGAAGAGTAAGAGAGAGCAAAAGAAGGTTAGAAAGAGAGGAAGAGTAAGAGAGAGCAAAAGAAAGAAAGAGAGGAAGAGTAAGAGAGAGCAAAAGAAAGAAAAAGAGAGAGGGGGAGGTAGAAAGAGGGAGAGGGAATTAGTGGAGCTATAGAGAGAGAGTGTGTGATAGTTAGAGAGAGGGATGGGGAGGTGGAGGAAGAGAAAGAGAGAGAGAAAAATAAGTTATTCTAATAGACATACGAATGAGATGTTCTCAGTCAATGTACATAAACATGTAACCTATAACATCAATGTGTGTTATACATTAATCCTAGACACAATAGTAATTTATAGATGATCTTAGCTGTGACTATAACAATGACGATGATGAAGAGATCGTTATAGAATATAAATTATTTACAGTACTAGTCGGCTATAAGCACGCCTTACCAAAGCACGCTGTCACTATCTGACGGATTCTTTTGCTATATGATCTACGTGCATAAGAACGACTACATCGCACATAAGCACGCTCAAATTTCTCACACCCATTTTCTATTCCCCAAAAATTCTAGACAACAGACACCTCTAAATTGTGAACGCATTTGTCTGTTCATTGTGTATGTGTACAAATTTACGCATTTATCATGTGTGTGGGAGGTGATTAAATTAATAAAATTAAAACAAAACAAGACCAAACAACCATAACAACAATTCACACACCGGTGGTAGGCCTACATTGCATTATATATTAGCCGATAATTAAAATCAAGGGATGCAACCCAACAATCGGTACCAGGGGATGCAACTATGAAATTGTCGACATCTTAACCCTTTAGTGCCTACAGCTGCCACCTGAAACTATCCTCCATGTCTGATGCTACCACAATAAAAACAGGAAAATAATGGTGGTCATACAAAATCTGCTATAATTTTAAAACCCTTTATTGAAATATCTCCAAATTTGGTGTGTATACTGGGGTGTTATGCCTAGTTTAGGTAAACTCATTGTTATTCCAGTAAATTGGGAATATTTGCTTTAATTCCATCGTTTCCAGGGTCTATTCAACGTTCAGATGTTTTTGTTATTGGTGGTAGCCCGTCACGAAGGGTTAGTTACGCATATATGCGTAGCCCGTCACTAATGAGTTGAGGACCATAGGCTTTAAGCACGCATCGCCTATAAGCACGGCTCGGCCCTCGACCGACTACCGTGCTTCTAGCCGACTAGTTCTGTATTTCTATATCTCATGTGGTTATGAAAACTTGATTGCCAAAATGTGTTTGTGCTTTGTATCTGCTTGTAATACTAATAACCCAGTTAAAAAATTTAAAACAATTTTAGCCCCATTGTTGGATGATTAGGCGCTGACTATTTTTCTCATAATTCCATTCTATTCTATTCTTGTAATGATAGGATTTATAAGGGGTTTTGTTAACAAAAATTCACCCGAAAGCATTGTGAACAAAGCTTCATTTCTCTTAACCCATTCTATCTAGGCTATGAGATATCTCGTAATAACGCTGAATCTAGGCAATGAGATATCTCGTTACAATCCTGAATCTAGGCTATGAGATATCTCGTAACAATCCTGAATCTAGGCTATGAGATGTCTCATACTAATGCTGAATACGGGCTATGAGATATCTCATACTAATGCTGAATACGGGCTATGAGATATCTCATAATAATCCTGAATCCGGGTTATGAGACATCATGTTACAGACTATATGAAACAATCTGATACCTGTCACAGCTTATTTTTAAAGATGAGAAACTATGATTTGACTAGCGATATCAACAAGAGTATTATTGTTACTTTTGATAGTCTATTGATAGAGTTTAGCGCGCTCTTTAAGTAAAAAGGGGCAATTTTCTCTTCTACCATTACTAGTTTCTTATAAGCATACCTGCCATTCATTTAGATTTGATCAGAATATTCAGATTTTTTGGCACAAAATCAAAAGTGGTGTAATTCTGATTTTTCTGCAGTGCTTTTATTTTTTTATGATTCTGGGGTTTTTTTCCCCCCACAAATTCTGATTTTTTTGTATGTTTATCCTTTTTTTTTTTATGTTGGACAATATGGCAGGTCTGTTATAAGTTCTTGATTAACACTATTATTTTCCTCTCAGTTTGAGGTTTTTTATCATTGTTTTTTGTCAGATATTCATGATATTCACTAAAATCTTCTTTCATTGTTAGCCGATGTCTGTAATTCACGAAGTCATGGTAAATGGTTAATGAAATGGTTTAACTTGTACGCCAGTGTAGATCAAGATTGATTAACTCATTCAGTGCTATTGACGAGTTTTCTCGCAGCCACATAAACCCCACCCATGCAATTCTGATGAGTATTCTCGCACTTGAGTTGACTTTGCTCTAACTAAAAATATACTTTTTTGTCCAATCTAAAAAGGCAAATCTACCAAGAAGCATTCTGGGTAGGCTTGTTCTTTCTTTCTCTTGTCATTGATACCGGGAATTTTTTATATTATTTAATTATAGGATTACTTTTTCCGGATACAGCCAACCTGTTCTCACCATATGAACATGACTCTGTATATAGAGGAAGTTCACGGAGATTGGGCCCAGTACTGAATGAGTTAATATTCAGTCCATGTGTCCACAAAAACCCCATGACCACCTTGGATAGAATGAGTTAAACTAAAGGTGTACTTTAATAAAATGGTGCTCTCTATGATATGGCCTACTACTTGAACAATTGCTTTTGGCTGTATGAACATGCTGTAAATTTCTCTTCTAATTATTGTTTCTCAGCCTAGAATGGTGTGTGCCAACGTAACTTAAATATTGCCAAAAAGGAAGTTTAGAAAATTAGTTATTTATTCAGAGAATTACGGTGATGATGAATATTTTTTCTTTCATTGGCGTTTTTTTTTTTTCTAATCATTTTTGGAATAGAATCCATATTTCACGATATCCAATTGAATTAATATTTCAGATAGTTTTAAGAAAATTGAAGATGTACAAATCTCTTCCATAACCCTAGTCGCTTATCAAGAATTAAGGATAATAGGCCTGTACTATAGGCGTGGTCATTATAGACGCTGGCTGGTGTGAACATTTCTTAGCAGATGTTTCCTAAGATGAAAAAAAGTTCATCTCTTTTATCAAGTGTTGATGTTTTTGGCATGTAAGTGACAAAATATTTTTCTTCTAAGGATATTGCAGCTCCCATGTTTCGTTTGAGCACAGCAGACTATGTTAAACATCTATTTTTTAATTGTTTCAAATTGTGCCATATTTGGTCTTTGTTTCAAAACCATGAGTTGTATAGAAATGAAATTTGTTATTGGTCATTGTTTCAAAACCACAGATGTTTAGAAAGGAAACTTGCTATTGGTCATTGTTTCAAAACCACAGATGTTTAGAAAGGAAATTTGTTATTGATCCTTGTTTCAAAACCACATATGTTTAGAAAGGAAATTTGTTATTGATCCTTGTTTCAAAACCACAGATGTTTTTCAGAGGTAATTGTTATACCACATGCCCAAAATGTTGCAGCAATTCCTAAAATTTATTTGCGTGTTGATTTTCATTACAAATTTCATTTTTACTATATTGGATTATCCTTTCTGATAAGGATGATTATGATTTTAAAATACTAATTTTTATCCTAATTTCCAGGGAAATAGGAATTGTTGAAATTCCTTCACACTTTAGAAAACTTCAGCCTGTTAGAATCTATGACAAGTCGTTCCAATTTGCGTTGATGAATTAAAGCTTCATCAAAACCATAGCAGGTATTCCTGAATTTAGAAATTCATTTTTACTTAATAGATAATTCTCATATAGGGCCTTCTTACCCTGCTAAACATGGACTCAGGGTGCTTTACAGAGTTAAAATATTTTGTAGTTTTTATAAATAGTAACAGACAATTACAAATTTCTTATGACGATCATAGTTAAAACCACATTAATATTGTCTAAAAGTAAGAATTTTGATTTTGTGGAAATATTGAATATTTTTTTTTTTAGAAATTAAATAAAAATACAATTTCCGTTCCTCATTCCCTGGAAGTATGGATAAGAGGAGTTCCATTGTACTTTTAAAACTTCTGACCATAAACCATCAACCGCTATTTGTGAGTCTATTGTTATCCACGATCACTGTATTATTTTATTCTAAGTTATCAGCTTGACACAAATGTTGATATTAAAATGGTAAACATTTACTTAACGATTATCTCCCTTTCACATCTCTAGCATTTCGTTAATAGCATTTACTTTTTTAATTGGGGTTTTTTTTTTCATACAAACATTTTACTTCTGGTAAGGATAATAATGTGGATTGGAAAAATGTAATATGGGTTGATGCCACGGAAGGAAACGGAAACGGACTATTCTGTTGTTTATTATTAGTACTGGTACTCATTTACTTGTCATGTTCATTTTGGTTGTTGTCATTATTTGACTAGGTCTAACTCTGGTGTGGTCTTTGCTACAGTTGTGGGCATTTCAGTAAATTCGACCTTTAAGAATGAGGGGAAGGCCATTTGGGTGATGGGTCAAAATTAGGAAGTACGGAATCAATACGTCATCACCTTATTTTGTGAGTTCCACGTTGCTCAAAATGATTTTTTTAGAAATAACACTATGATCACCGTCTCACGGTCATTATCTCTGCATTTCTAACTAACAGCATTGTCGGTTAACCATCGTATTTATAGACCTTAATTCACGTTGACCCAAGTTGCTTTGATGAAAACATCAACAACTTTAGCATTGCTCCAAAGATGTTTCCTTTTGCATAAACCATGAATGAGATTCGTGTCTTTATGTGTGTCAATTTTTCTTATATATTATAATATTAATATAATATCTTGTATATTATTACGGAAACTGATCAAGTTTTTCAAAGTTTGATTAGAGTGTCCGTAGTTTATCGTAATGCAGTTCTCTTTAAGGTTGTCTTATATTTGATATCCAAAATTATTAAAAGCGTAGCTCAACATTTTCATGAATATTTTATATTTGCAGCATTCAGAAATTATCATCATATTTTATATATGAACATTTGAGCACCTCATTATTTCAGCATTCTTCTTTCATTACATATGCTATCATTGAAATACTTAAAATGAAACCACCCAAACTTGATTCATATTTTTAACTGAACACAATTCACCACGACTGCAACCAAAACCAAATAAACAATGAAATTTTTTTTTTTACATTGATTGGGGGGGGGGGGGGGGGGG
>JASKDV010228212.1:0-18452 GCA_032466395.1 Aegires albopunctatus | reverse complement strand
AATAATAATAATAATAATAATAATAATAATAATAATAATAATAATAATAATAATAATAATAATAATAATTGTTTATTTCCATTTTGCAGGTACAAAGACATACAATAGGAAAGTTCTTTGGATAAGTTGGGTTGAAAGTCGTAAAGGCCAAAGAAATCTCAATTCAACTATTCTTGTAAACTGTCGGTAATGGGTGCTATGAGAATACTTGTAGCCCATCAGAAATGAGTTGAAAGCATTGTATAAAATATATAACACAATTCAATGTATAAAATAAATCTATGAACGGCATTATGAGACATTTGGGATGTTTATTCAATTATAATTTAATGTAATTTGGGGTATTTTACCTGATATGAATTTTATACATTGATGAAAGCATATAAGGTGAAATATGTAAAAATAAAGAGGTTTGGAATGTAACATTTGACGACATGTATTAACCAGTGTTACCCCTTGTAAAGTTGGTCTATAGAACACTTCAGTGGATATATTGTGCCATTCATAAAAGAAATATTCCCATTACTTTAAGTAACACCCTTATTTTCAGCCTGGCCAACCCTTCACTAAGTTGTTGAAGAGATAAAATGCTATGAAGTCGAGTATCAAATCCTCAGGTCTACCTTCAAATCAAGCGTAGAAATGTGGAAAAATAATCACCTTTTGTGGACAAGTGTCACACTGAGCGCTGGCTGTCAAATTAATGTAATTGGTGAACGTTCCTGCTGGACATGGTTCTGTGTTTGGCAGAGCATTTCCTCCACTACAGTAGTATCCAGGGTCGCACCTTACATTGGGTTCTGTGAGAGCATTTTCAGTACATGCCATTCCAGCAGTACAGTCTTCGCAGCTTGCTGCTGCTGATCCCTGGGCGTTGGGGTTGAATTTACCTGGTGGACAAGGTTCTGGTGAGTCTGTTCCTGATACGCAGTAGTAGCCAGGTTGGCAATCCTATGGGGAGATGATGTGGATGATATAATTTGAAAAGAAAGGATACAAAGAAATCATCGCAATTACACAAAGACAGTAGAATAGTAAAGGTAAAGACAGGATAAGATAAGCTAAACAAGAAGAAAATAAGATGAAATAAGAAAAAAATAAGATAAGCCAAATAATACCATCTTTTGATCAACAAGCAGGTTGAAGCAATGATAAGAGATGGAAAGAGTGCTATTCAGGTTAGAGTTTTTGCAATGTCTTTCCATCCTGAGAAAGACCCCACAGATAATAATATTTATTATAGAAGCTTTTCACTTGCAAACGAAAACCTCAATGGTATGCCTTATCCCATCTTATTACAAACTATCATTTCAACAAAAGAATTTTTGACTTTATCTGGCATAAAAGTCAAAGTTTGGTATAGAGCCTCAAGTTTAATTAGTATAATTGGATCTAGGTAATAAAGAAATTTTCAATACTTTCAATTCAATATTAAATTTTGATGGTTATGATCAAAAGCTCTTCCTTTTTCTTACTCTTCTTGATTATAAAATATTTTATGTGCCCCGTAGAAGCAGTGAAAGATTGCTGCACAATATTCATCAAAGGGATTAGAGAAAAGCTTGTCAATGAAGAGGCCTGTTGAGAAAAGTGGGGCTAAATGGTGTTAAGTCTGCATTTTACCAAGGTGCATTATAATGAATATCATCTTTGCATTTTACTTTTCAATTCCAAGTCGTAATCTGATTACTCACTTTACAAAATTCAACAGCTGTGCTGCCCGTTTCCTCTGTGTACAAGCCAGCATTGCATTTAGTTGGAGAGCCAGAAGACGTTGGACAGTAATTGCCCCTGGGACAAACATTAGCATCATAATAAGGGTTGGCTGTTCCAGCTGGACAGTATCGACCGGGGGGGCAAGCATTACACTCTGCTTGGGCTACACCACCAACATCGTTTAAATAGGTTCCTGAGTGGAAAGAAAGATACGTTTTCGGTTCATTTGAAATTTGCCATCAATTTTAGTTCATCTTGAAAATGTGCAATATTTCAAATAAAAATAGCACGTTAAAAATCATATTCAAACGTTTTTGACAAAGGGATACCATTTTTCCAAAGGATATAAACAAAGATGATCTATTATCATAAAGACCAAAAAATAATTCCATTAGCTTGCTTTTCCATCTTGCCTTTTTTCCAATACTAAATAACTCAAGGCTAGGAGACTGCTAATTACATTTGCTAGTTTTATCCTCTGTATAAGCATTGTGCGAGGTTATTTATGAAGTTGCGTAAATTGGCAGCAAAACTGAATAACAAACTTCCTTTTAGTGATGCATTAATGGAATGTTACTTTATTTCTCACAATATCTGTCCATCGTTAGATAAACATGGATCAATGCAACATTTAATATGCTAATGACAATTTTACAGGACATATAATATACAAAACAAAATGCTTGCTCTACCTACAAACATAAAATTTCAGAATCCAGTCATTATTATAATAATCATATTCTTTAACTCTTTAAAGCCTGAGCAATTCTCACTGCGTTGATTGCTTTTACGGTGGAAGCCTGAGCAATGCCTTATTGCATTGATTCTATCTAGGCCAACTATTGCAGCCTGGGCAAAGTGTGCTAAATAGGGTGGGCTTTAAAGAGTTAAAGCAATTAATGGTCAAATAGATATCTCTATTGATGAACTAAATAAAAGTAATAGAAGAACTAGGAACTCAGACAGTCAAACACTTAATATCCCAGCCTCTAAACATGATTGTCATAGACATACTTTCTTCTCTAGTACTACAATATTGTGGAATGAATTAAATCCAGTTTTTAGAAGTAGCACAAGTGTGCATACTCTTAAACATAGGCAACAATATGAAATACTTAGATCTTTATACAATTAATTGACCAACATAATACTAATATCTAATACTTCAAATATCTTCCTAATGTTTGTTATTCTTTCTTTTTGTGTATTAATTAATCAATTATTTGTTTTCATATTGCTAGTAATACTCAACCTAGTTGAGTTTGTCAGTTTCTTTGAAGAAGAAGAAAAAGAAGAAGATAGTATTGCAGCTATTTTTTTCCATAGACTGTCTCAATCATTCTGCCACTATAGTTACAGCCAAATGCTATTCCACGTACCGGCAGCGCAAGGACTTAATTTGTAATCTCCTGTCCCAGCGGGACAAAAATGGCCTCTTGGACACATAGGCTGCCAGGCAGCTGGTCCAAAGGACCCCTCCAGGCAGTAAGAACCTTGGGGGCATTCTTTGCAGTCAGCTTCTTGTGTAAGACCTTCAGCATCCCCATATTTGCCTGCTGGGCAAGGAGTTGCACTTGTAGTGCCTGCAGTGCAGTAGTATCCTATTTGACACAAATCTGTTGGTGGGTCTGCACGAGTGCTTCTTTCTGGACAAAGGTATCCTGCATCGCAGTCCGTGCAAGTAGTGGTCGTGCCAGAACTATATTTCCCAATTGGACAGGCTTCTGGTTGTTGGTCCTGATGGGGTGAATAAATAATAAAGGTGGAATTAGCTCCGAGACCAGCATGATAAACATATCGTTATAAGAAATATCCATGAATCTGCAAGCTTGATTTGCAATATTTTTTTATGACTTTATAAACTATCACCATAAATCACATTTAATGTTCTCGAGGAATTTGTACTGAAACAACTGATTCTATTACCCTTATAATTTTGCTCTCCTTTTAGGACAGATGCTAATTTTTCTTATGGGAATGACGACAGGATTGCTCTACGGATTATACCTCAGAGATTGACAAGCATTGTGATAAGAGGCTTTTAGTTTCAACTGAATGCCAAAACTTATCACAATACGGGTACATGAGTCCATACAATACTTCTTCAATTTCAGAAACCCAGTAAATCACTCACTGACCTGGCTCTTTGCAAATTGTATTGAAAAGTAAATTTTTACAAAAAGGTATCAACAACAGTCACTTTATTTAAAAGCATGCAAAAGAGAATGCTTACGTCATTAGGACATTTATAGCCTGCAGGACATGGTAAACAAGCAGCCTCTCCACCAAGACTGTAATAGCCTGAGGCACAATTTGAGCCAGCTGCATTGGTTGTTGGACACTCTTGACCGGCAGGACATTCGGTGCAGGATGTGGCTCCAGCCTGTTGAAGATTATAAATAACTTTAGCTAATGTCAAGATATTTTATCAAAAACCATTTTCAGGGCCTAGATTAAAATAATCTTAGAAACACTAGGGAAAACTTTCATAATACGGTAAAGTTCACTTAAATTGGCCTCGGTTGTGATAGAAACTTGGATAAAGCAGTGACAAAGCAAATCCCCGTTTTATATGTCTAAAAATTTAAGTAACAAGAACCCTTGCTTTAACAGTTGTCAATTAGCGCCAACTTGGCTGTATCAGGGATTCCACCACTCAATAGTACACACATTCATGCTACACATTCACATACCCCTTTTGCCAAAATACTATTGGCTCTGTTTCAATACTGTACTAATTGGGATTGTCAGTATTGAAAGAGGGGGAAGGAAAGTGCTGGATTAGCACTGACCAGACACAACAACTACGCATGGCCAATGTATGTACATTGATTGATTGTAATGCCAACTGACTGACTGATACTAGTTTGGATATATCAGGACTCTCTTCAGGAAAAATCTGCTGGTCCTCATCAGTCCTGTTATATAACAGATTGATTGTATTTCCAAAGATTTAAAATAGGTTAACCTAATATATAAGCACGGGGCTAAAAAGTATGTCTATAGATTAGCACATTTACAACCTAGGTCTTATTCATCAATGCACTGCCAAGCCAAATAGCGTAATTCATTCCAAACTCCCTATAAAGGCTATTGAGGAACATTATGCGAAGCAAAAATTTGAAGGTTACATGAGAAGTCTTTGCATCAATCTTATTCAAGTCAGGTGGGAAATATACCCAAAGCACAAAACATGAAACTCATGAATGATTCAGACGTGACATGAGAGAGTGCCTTAAGATACAGACCAGAGCAAAATATCCAGTAGGACAAAGGAGTCTATAATCATCATAAATGGATGGGCAAGCATATCCAACAGGACACTGTACACAAGATGCACGTCCTCCTTCACTGTAGTAGCCAGTGCTACACAAATTTTGGGTGGCAGCCGTCGTTGAAGGACATGCATAGCCACGCGGGCACACAGTACATTCTGTTTGACTACCAACTGAATATGTTCCAGGATCACATGTCGTAATCTTAGTAGCTGAGTTGGTCTGAGGACAGGCGCTCCCAGCAGGACATTGGGTACATGAATCAGCCGATCCTGATAATTTAATAAAAAAAATAAAAAGCATTTAAGCAAAAATTCTCACAGTTGGATAACAATTTATCAAATCAAGAATATTGTTAAGATGAATATAAAAAAAATTATTTCATGTAACAAAGAAACTGCAACCCATGTAGGTGTGGGAAATCTCCTTATTCCCTAGTAAGCCTAGATGTTGGACATGCACTCCACACTGCTCTTGACACATTTATTATTTGCATTTTTCAAATCACATTTCGTTAAACACTCCTCAAACTATTGACTGAAATATTTGGTTTCCATGATGTGGTATAATGTATTGTTATTATTATTGTTTACTGTGTCAGCTGTGTTAGTGTGACCCGGAAACGCCCTTCTGCGCGGGCGCTACATCCGGGACTAGAGCTAACAGACCTGAATAAAGTCTTATCGTTTTCACTCAACTCTGGTCCTTTCTTCTTTAATCTAAACATTCCACACATGATGGCGTAACTTTTGATTTCTCATGTAATGGTTTGTAAAGAATGAATATAGTTGTAATGTATACAAGGTTAACATTTTTGTTATTGTTGGGAGATCTAGGCCTAAAATGAAAATGATTAATAAAACCTCCTAAGTATTCAACTTAGATTTTAACTTAATCTAAACTCCGATCTAGACTTTTAAATTCTTGGTCTAGATTTTGATTGATGTGAGTATTCATGTTTGGTTGAACATTGTGCATTCGTTATAAACATTGTCTCATGAGTTGAATTTTAAAATGATCTCCCGTTAAAATCAAAATAAAAGGTTAATACCAGTAGAATAGGAGCCAGCTAAGCAAGCAGCATTTTGTGATCCGTCAATGTTTGGACATTCATAACCTGCTGGACAAGGAGTGCAGGAACTGCTTCTTGAAAAAGAATATTCTCCTGAACTGCATAATGTTGATGATGAGCTAGTAGGGTCGGTGCAATATGAGCCAGCTGGACAATCCGTGCAGGAGGATTGGTTGCCAGTAGAATAAGAACCTAGGGAACAAGAAATATAAATTGTTTTGTGATTGATTTATCAATATATTAATTAATTGAAACAAACAGCATTAATTTAGAAAAGCTTAAAGCCACTACTAAAACATCTGAAATACAGAGCCCATATGAAGTTTTGGGGGAAATTTGGGAGTCTCAAAATATAAGTCACCAAATCCTTATGATATGACTTTTCATTGACATAAGACCTGAAGAAGTAATTTTTAATAAAAGGAGAAAAAAACACCAACAGAGTTATAGTTTACTATCAGCATAGGAAGGACACATTGTGGCTCTATTTATTGGTACATTAATATCTACTATCTAACATGTAGTTTGAAGTACTATTGACAACATACAAGTTTTAGCTGACTGAAACGGGAGATATTAGTGGATGTTCGGAGGTTGGGAAATTTCTTTCAAATTGGGATTCGAGGGAAGATATTAATTGAGGTCAGGAGGTTTGGAAATTTCTTTCAAATTGTGATTGGAGGGAAGATATTAATTGAGGTCAGGAGATTGGGAAATTTCTTTAAAATTGTGATTCCATGGGAGATATTTATTGAGGTCAAGAGATTGGGAAATTTCTTTCAAATTGTGATTTCAGGGAAGATATTAATTGAGGTCAAGAGATTGGGAAATTTCTTTCAAATTGTTATTCCATGGGAGATGTTAATGGAGGTCAAGAGATTGGGAAATTTCTTTCAAATTGGAAGTCTCTAAACAGTTTTGGGGGATTTTGAATTATTGTAACAACAATAAAATATTTACATTTTTCTGATATTAATAAGTCTCTTTGGTGACAAAATGTGGGGGTTTGCTTTCCTCTCTAACACAGATCATGTGAAAAGGTCTAATGGCATCCAATTCGAAAAATGTGTGGGTTTTGAGGCTTTATCACTCTCCCATACAGACAAACGCACACATGTAATTATCTGAAGATTTGGCTATTGGGTTATTCTTTTACCTGCTGGACAGGCATATTGGTCACTTGATGAAGTCGTAGATGGACAAGCATAACCAGCAGGACAAGCTGTGCAGCTTGCCTGGTTACCTAAGGAGTAAGTTCCGGCACTACAGGCAACAGGTAGGACATTTGCACTGGCACAAGAAGAACCAGCTGGACAACTAGTACATGAAGTGGCACTGCCAAGGCTGTAGGTGCCGGAAGAGCATCCTGTTGGGGCAGTGCTGAAATGGGAAGAACATTTCATTACGTATGTCATTAGAGTGGTGAAAATCATTTATAAAACACGAAATGATACCACATCTTTCGTTTGAACTGATATCAACTTGTAAAATACGAATGAAAAGTGTGTGATAAAATTATTGTAAAAAGGGTAAAAGAAAATAGTGCTCACTTCAACAGAAATAAAGTTTAACTCACTGAGTACCAAGTACTCGGGCTTGCTGAAACGTAAGTTGGGGATATTTCCACTATTAACACTATAGTTTTATACACTATCATTTTTAGTGTACTTCTATACGCAATATATTAAGCAAATACAAAAAAGGGACACAGAACATCAAACTACATGATTATGTCAAACTACCGGGAAAATTTCAGCTCTCTTAAGTAATTAGAACATATTATCCAAAAGTGTTTTTAAAATGTATAAAAATGGCTGGTCCAGGGGGTTTGCTCAGTTCAATTAGGCTGGTCCTCAGTGAGTTAAAGAATTAAATACACTGAGCATTTTCTTCCTTTTAATTGGTTTAATTGAAAGGATGAAAATGCAGCAAGAGAAAAAGACTTTTTAAGTTTTGTCCAAGAATATGATGATCTGTCTCTAAAAATGGACATCAAAGTCGTAACTCATTCTTACCCAGTTGAGGCGCAAGCTGATCCAGCTGGACATGAAGTGCAAGAGGTAGTTGCACCCGTTGAATATGTTCCTGACAAGCAATTAAATGGGGCAACATTTTGGAATGGACACATGGTTCCAGGAGGGCACTCAGTACAATTGCTATCTCCGGCTAAACTGTAGAAGCCACTGCTACAACTAGACAGAGTATCACTTGTTGGATCACACTCTTTGCCAGCAGGACACAGGATGCAGTAAGAGACCCCCTATGATGAAAATAAGCCAAATACTTCAACTATGGGAATGTCAAAGTAAAAACAGGGGAGCGCATAATCAATAATTCACAAGAGAATCAGTCTTTTTTTTTTTCTTTCTTTTGTTTTTCTTTCATTACACAGATATTGAGTTTCCCATTGGAAGAATTCAAGACATATGAAAAAAAAAGTTTAAAAAACAAACAAACAACGAAAAAGGAATCACAGACTTGATGGCAAAAAACCCCAAAACAAAATCAATCAGGTTGTGTCATATGATTTGGTCCCAAACAAAGGCAATCAATGTCTTCACAGGAAAGAATGCAACTTAGCTACTAGCTGTGACTAGCCAGGGACAAGTTTGGTGTCTTCTCAAATGAATCCAAGCACCATTTAGCCATGTCATAAGTATGACACACCAACACTGTATCTCCTCTGCATACATTTGTTGGAAGTGGGAGGCAATAGAAATTGGACAGTCAGTCATGTTGCCATTGAGCAAGACAAGTTTGTTGGAAACCTCTGCAGAGGTGACAGCTGTGGGCAGGTTAGGTGGTTGTTTTGTCACAAAAAAAGATTGGCTGTGGCTATTGTACATGTGACCACTTTGAAGAAGTTAAAGATACAGGAAAGTAAAAGAGCGTCACAGAGCAGTGGCCGTCTGACTTTGCATCTAAAATGTAACATATTTATTGAATATGTAGAGAAATATTCTGCATTTTGGGTGCAAACGGCAGCCGTTAGCACAGGTGGTCGTTATAGAGAGATGACCGATAGGGCAGGTTTGACCGTATAGATAGAGCTCTCCATTGAAGCACCTCTATCTAAGTTACTTAGAGAAGGGCTTTGAAGGGTTTTAGATGTAATGCTATGCGGACATTTTAAAATGTAACCCTTGGAGAATAACGAAAATACAATAATTATTTTTGTTTCCCTGCAATCAGCAATCTGTAATTCCAAATCAGGGCCATTATATTTACAACAATTAATCACAATATCCCTTTGTATGACATGATTGGATTTTTAAAAAAGGCAAATTGAATTAGCATAACTCACATTTGAATAATTTTACATTATTTATATAACTTTTCCACAATATAGCCAAGATTGTACCATTGTAAGAAAGAAAGCGAGAGTTAATGGTTTGTAATAAAAAAGTTTTATGATATAAAACAAAGAAAACAAATGAGGAAACCATCATTATAAAATATTGAGTTTATTGTTTGTTGTTTTGTTTTAATGAAACCATATAAAGTAATTCTTAACATTTTAACATTAATCAACCTTAACATTAATGAAACCAAGGAACCCTGCAAGTTTAAAAAAAAAGTTAGTTGTGGTTGACGCTAGAAGATTGAGAAGAAAACAGAGAAGCCGAAGGAGGAGGAGAAAAAGGTAATCGTCTTCTCTTAAAGGAAAAAAAATAATTAACTAAAAACCTTTAAAACAAGGAGAGAAAAAAGATGAATTTTGCGTCCAACTCACTGAGGGGCTATAGTATCCGGAGTCACAATTTGAAGGAGATTGTGAAGGGTCAATACAGGACTGGCCTGTTGGACAATTGGAGCAAGACGTCTCCCCAGCAACAGAGTAGGTCCCAGTCGTGCAAGCTAAAGGGGCTGCACTGGCACTTAAACAGGAATATCCAGCAGGACAAATGGTACAAGCCGTATTCTATGTAATGAAAACAATGATGGAAGCAAGGATGAGAGGTAATATCTTATAAGTAAACTTTGTGAAAGACATCTAGTTAATACAAATAAATTAATACCATGACGTTAGTATAGTGATAGTCAAAGTTAGGTATTGTATCGGTCTAATCAGAGAGAATCACCTTTCTTATCTTAGGTTTCAAAAATAATAAATAAATTATAATATTCAAAAATTAACAAATCATTATCAACTGAAGCATCATGAATTACATCATAAACACATATGTGATAATCAAAGTCCTTCAAGATTTTCATTACTTGAAGTAAAATTTGCGATGAAAAGTTCAGTCGTGACAACAATGTATCTTTATAAAGCATTACCTCTCCTTCCAAACTGTAGAATCCAGAGGCACAAGATTGTGGTGACTGAGATGGATCATTACAAAAGAAGCCTGCAGTACACAGAAAGCAGACAGATGCCCCTGTGGAACTGTATGTGCCTGAAAAACGTTATGCAATTGAATTTACTTTAATAATTTGGTCTCAATCAATTACCATTGATTATAGATTTAGGGAAAATCAACATGATCACAATGATGTGCCCGACTAAAGTTTATGAATAAGATCAATTTCCATTGGTAGCTCACACTTCATTAATCTTCACTTTATGTCTGTTGTTGCCTTGTTGGTCAGTACTGATTGTTGTACATTAACTCCTTGATTCCTCAAGGGATTTTCATGGTTGGACCCACACATTTCTTGGCTTTTCTTTCTGTCCACCTTTCACCATTTATAACTCTCTCAAAGTTCAAATAATTGTTCTAAAAACTCATCCTTCTTGTTACCCACTTCATTTCCAACAATTATAAGAGTATATATTGCCTAACCTATTCCCATTTCTGAAAGGGGCCATGATGCAATTTGTGAACTAGGGTGATAATATCCCAAGCCGGAAAAAATGGCTTGATGTCCAAATGTGCAGTTGCGTTGATCCAAAAAATTTAGCTTGAGGGAGTCAAAGAGTTGAAAGGCAATTATATTCTACTTCACTGATGAGCCTTTGAGTGCTACGTTACTAACCCAGCACACACCTTTCCTAGATCATTTCTTACGACAAGCATGTCCAGAAATAGCTGTTTGATTGTTCGTACTTGCAGGAACACCTGAAGCCTGAGGAATCAACAGAATGGATTGCCACATATTAAGTTGTTAAAATGGTACATACCTGCAGTACAGTTAGAGCAAACAGTTTGCCCACCAGGACTATAGGTGCCAGCTGCACAATCAACGGGCGCAACATAGTTAGTCCCATCAAAACAATAACTTCCAGCGGGACATTGAATACAAGAACTGGCAGCAGAAGAGCTGTAATATCCATCAGGACAGCGCTGAAGACAGCATGAGATAAAATTTAAAAAATATGTCCACTCTTAGAAAAACATGGCATTGTAATGCGAGATCTTAGTGATAGTAATGGAAAATCTTGAGAACATATCTTTAAAATTTAACTCACTGAGGACCAACCTCAGGCTTGCTGAAACGTATGTCGGGGACAAGCCGAGTTTTCCTGGTTGCCATGATTAACACTATGATTCTATATATTAAAACCCCTCTGCTTCATACCCCATTTACTTATGATTCTATATACTATTAATTTTAGCTTACTATTGCAAAAAATATACAAAGAAACACAAAAGCAACAAAGAACATCAAACTACTTGGTTATGTCAAACTACATGCAAAATTTCATCTCTCCAAAGTGATTGAAACATATTATCTAAATGATGCTTTGAACATATATAAAAACGATTGGTCCCAAGGGGTGTGTTTGACTCAAATTGGCTGGTCCTCAGTGAGTTAATAATTCAATGTAAAATTATTACCACCAAGATTATAACATAAGACAAAACTGGCTCAAATTTAACAATTAAACCATTAAGACTTAAAACATAGGACATGCTAGTCCATTACTTCAGCCTCTTTCATTTAAAAACTTGTTCAATGTTTACAGCAAATCTTATCACAGGTAAGGCTATAAAACTATTAAACTAAAATGTATACAAGAATTACATTGCAATTGCTTTCAGCCGATATACTGTAGAATCCCTGATCACAGTTGACGGGAGTGGCACTAGCATCCAGACACGATTTCCCAGCTGGACAAGCAACACAACTGATCTGGCCTGTCTGGTCCTGGTAGGTTCCATTGACACAAGGTTGTGGACCAGACAAAGGGGACGGACAGGAGGAACCGGCTGGACAATCCTCACAGGCACTGCCATTACTGAACTGACCAGACTGGCATTGGAAAAGAAATGATTCGATCAATAATGATATTGATGAGGAGGTATATGGTGATATTGATGTCATGATAAAAACGATTATGCTGACAAGAAAGAAAAGGATAATGGTGACTGCTATGATGACGAGATAATGATGAAATATGATGGTAATATCTGCAACAATGCTGACAATCAAAGACCGCCTTTTGAGGTTTGCTAATAATAAACTTATAGGAGCAAAATTTCAATCCATAAAATGACATTGCATTCTCTATGACCTCAGTATTGAATGATGGCCAATTACACGTTCTTCATGAAACAACACTCATTCCAATGAGAAAAGAAAAAGAGCAGGTGTTCAAAAGGAAACGTTTAAAGACATTTATAAAAACTATCAACCACTATTGATAGGTAATCTTTGTCAGGCATTTGAAATGAAAATATTCAGGGATACTTACAGCGCAGGTTGTAACACCAGACCCTGAGCAAGTTGTTCCAGCAGGACATGGTGTACAGGCTGTTGCACCCGATGATGAATACTATGAACAAAAATAATGAGTCAAACATTAGTACACATCTTCATACTACGAAGAGAGCAATTGTTAGTAATAATTATTCACGACATTAAAAGAGGGACATTACAGAAAGAGAATATGTTCCACATAAAATTCAAATCGGAGGTGTAAAAAAAGGTTTTTATGGTAATAAAATAATTATGAGGGAATGATGAATATCAATGTGAACTAAAAATTAATGAGATTATATTATTTCGTTTCAATTTATTATCAATAAGTAAAATATAATGCTTTATTTATTATTTTTCCATAGAAAATTTAGTAATTTATTCTGGATATAATACAATGCTCAATAATGGATTGGAATATTTAACCTTATTTTAATGTTGGAATGTAAAGAATTACATACTTCACCACTGGCACATAACACTGGAGATGCTGTGGGGTCGGCACATGATGATCCAGCAGGGCAGATCGTGCACTGGCTGGCACCAGTACCAGTATGATAGTATCCTGACGGACACTATTGATGGAAAATATAATTTTTAATAATTCCAATGATAGATTTAAAGGAGCAAAATATAAACAATGTAATTTTGAAAATCAAACAAAATAACAGTGAATCAAAACTAGGAAAAACAAAAAGATTTGCCCTACGAAAGCTTCTTACAGAAAGATAGTTTAATAGGTATTATCAACTACACCCCCCCCAGCTGCTTTAAGATTTGGTCACATATACCACAGAAATTAATGTTATATAAACTTTATTGAGTAGATCTTTACACTTACTGATTTACAGGTCTCTAATCCACGACCATCTTGATATTCACCAGCTGGACAGGCCGTGGGGCTTTCACTTCTGTTCGTACATTTTGAGCCTGGAGAAATCGAGCAAATAAATTATTAGGATTTTTAAGCTGTTCAAAATATAGCATAAGCTTCATGACAATCAAGCTTTGAGTTAATTAAATTAAATAACATCAACTATTTGGATCAATAAAGATATTTCAGTGCATCTTTCTAACTCCAATTTCTTTGTATTGCTCGATTATTTAATGTAAAAATATTGAGCAACCCTCACTCTTTCAAGTGGAACCATCTCTTTTTATCATAATATTGATTTAAAAAACAACAAAATTCAAATGTGAATACATAATAGGCCTTCTTTCTCTCACTATGATTGAAAAAATAAATAAATAAAATTAACATTGCTTCAAAAAACATTAAAATAGAGTCATTTTCTAAGAAATGCCCTACCTTGGGGGCATTCAGTGCAAGATGTTTGTCCAGTCGATGTTTGATACCAGCCAGCGGCACAAGCGATGGGTTCAATCATGCCTGAGTCTGGACACTGATATCCTTGAGGGCAACTTGTACACGATGCACTGCTGTTACTGCTGTAGGTACCCGTAAGACATAAGGTTGGAAGTTGACTTGCATCGCCACAACTATATCCACCAGGGCATGGTATACAAGATGTAGAACCAGTTTGTGAATAGTAGCCACTTGTACAGGAAGGAGCTAAAGGAATACAATGTGTTGAGTATTTCAATTTATATCCTGAGATTCCGCTAACCATCTCACTTGACATTCATCTGTTCAAAGTTTTATTCAACTATGCCCTCATTCTAGTTTAAAGGTACATGTATTTTGAAGTAATCGAGGATACATAAAAGAAAAAACAAAGCAAAACAAAACAAACCCCTCCCAGATCCTGGAAAAAAAGAAAGCAAAGGGACAGATTAAAACAAATACTATAACCAACCCAAGAAAATAATAAATTGATAAACTCAAATAAATGAACTATGATATATTATGTCATTATCGAAAAATGCATTGTGCAAAACTAGTAATATCATATAAATTTTGATATTGCTGATATTAATGATATGGCCCCCAACGTCATACGTTACATCAGGCCATTTTTTATCCTATATAGTAAATGGAAGAATTATGACACTTCAAGTTTATCATCAGTTCGGTCACTACACCCAAGGCAGAACAATATCTCCAATATTTCAGACGCCACCTAAGTCACTCTGCTGTGGGTGACCCAGGAATGTCGGTCTGGCTTGAGTGAATTCAGGAAGGAAGGGAGATACATTGCTTTACCACATTACTTACTCTATATGGTATCTAAATACAAGCTTCTATTTTTGTCCCAAGTTGCACTCTTATTGGGTGGTCAAATCATATTTTAAGACCACTGTTTACTATTTTGATAGTTTCTTTAAGTTTAATTAAATATTTTTCCTTGATTGATATGTGCAAAACTACCTGCTGAAGCTGTTGGACACTCTGATCCAGCTGGACAAATTTGACATGAGCCACTGCCAGGGCTTGATTTGTATGTGCCAGTAGAACAAGCAGTACAAGAGAGCTGACCACTAGTGCTGCAATGACAAAACATGAGACAAATAAATTTCTTAAGATTTAGAGAAAAATATTTTCAATGTCATGATAGATTCATAGATGCATGCATTCAAGATTATACCTTTTGATCAAAGCTCTTCTGACCACAAAGAAAATCAGATAGTTTACCTGTACTCTCCAGCATTGCAGATTGAAGGTGATGCTGCTTTGTCAGGGCAACTGTAACCGTCAGGACAGATGGTGCAGTTGGCAGAGCCATCAGAGGTTGAATAGTAGCCATCAGCACAAGTGGTGCAAGTTGTGTCTCCATCATTGCTGTATTCACCAGCAAGACAATTAATAGGGGTTGCCGACGTACTTGGGCATTTTTTGCCTGTCGGGACAAATTGCACACTTTTTTTTGTTAAATTGTTAAATTGCTGTAATATTGATAATCTAAATCTTGTGTGTATTTTGTTTGGCCAATTGCCAGTGAAAAAAATCCTGGAAAAAGACATTCTATAACACCCTAAAACTTCTGGTTCCTTTTAAATTTGATATAAATATTTTCCCTTTCTCAACTGTTTTCTTTTGTTATTTTTAGAGAGGAAGTAAAGCTGATGAAATATGAGATCCCAATTAATTTCTTTCATCAATATTTTCATGACTATGAATGCCAAATTGATGCTTCATAGAGGGCTGATACCTTATTTAATAAGGACAAAATAAATCCTCTCTAGACATTATTCATAATATCATTAGAAGTAAGAAAACTATAACAATTCAAATATCATACTTCACAAAAACATGAAATAAAAACTTTTCAAAATGCAAAGATATTAAAATAAACCAAAAAAGGAGAAAAGTCAAGCTAAAAACGACCAATTTATTTTCAATGCTTTGTTTCTCACCTTCAGGACAGGCAGCACAATTTATAGTACCAGTTGAATCACTGTAAGTTGCACCTGTACATGGATCTGGTGCTGACATTCCATTGGATGGACACTGGTGACCAACATCGCAGGACGTGCACGAGTCTGAGCCACTTGCAGCATAAGTTCCTGCTAGACACTGGACAGGATTAGATGTTGCAGATGATTCACACTTGTACCTGAATGAAGCAAATATTCATGAATTATAATCTTTTGCATGATCATTCTTGTGATGTTTTGAATGTCATCATCATCATCATCATCATCCGTTGAGTGTCGACAATCATCCTGTTGATTATTCTGACACTTTTGGGGTGGTGACGCAAGAGAAAAAAAACTCACAAAAAAAAAAAACCAACAACTTTTTATTGGATGAGGCTGCAAGCTCCTAGCCCTGAAAAGGTCAAGAGTCTCTGATGTCACGGCAACCTCCGTCAATTCATCATTCTTTGCCATGGTTGTATGCGGCAAGAACGAGAACTTCCCGTAGTCCCTTAACCATTGGATGCGGTTCATCTGAAGGAAATGCCGTCTTCTATTGACGGACGGTGCCACTCTGATTTTGTCTTTTCTGTCTTTCTGGCCCTTTCCAAACTCCACTTTACTGAGCCATGTTTGATTTTACACAGCATGATGATCTGCTCTTCGTTCTGCTCTTCGATGTATGGGTCCCATACTGTACTCCCCAATTATGTCAATTACTTTATGTGTATATTCTAGTAAGAACATGATTTGAAATTCAAAGGAAAGCATAAATCTCATCAAAACCCACGAGATCACTTCTTTTAAATTGTGTTCCATGGAATAGAAACAATTTATCATTTAAAGTAATCGTCATAAGTGAAAGATCATCACAGGAGACTCTTCTTTCTTTTTTTATTTCTTATAAATAAGTTTGTACACAAAATGAATGACAGGAACTATCTCTTCTAAGGAAAAAAAAAATATCTGGACAAGAATGACATCCTGAAAATGTCTTTCTTTTATAATAGGCTAATGGGTATGATATGAAATGATCTGTTACAATAATCGGTATAATTAAACAGTATCAGATTAGAATGAATAGTGATGACAAATACCAAATAGTCCAATGACTTACCCTGCTGGACAAGTAGTACAGCTGGTAGCCCCTGCATTACTATACTGTGAGGCAGTGCACTGGCTTTGAGTGGTTGAAGTACAAAAATACCCAGCTGTACACTCTGTACAAGAGGGCTGACCAGGGGAAGAGGTATAAAAGCCTGAAACGGAAAATAAAATTTTGCTTATTTCATAGAAACTTTGAACAGAATCAAAGTTTGCTTGGGCAAAAACATAAGAAACAACAACAGCAAACAAAAAAACAACAACAAAACAAGACAAAACAAAAAAGAAAAGAAAAAGAAAGAAAAAAATTACTTTTCAGGGCTCTTTTTCATCTGTAATATTTCTTTAGTTTTTGTTTTATCTATGTTCAACAGTTATTTTCTGGTTACACCAGTTAGTAGGCCTATGTAAAAAATGTAATTGAGTTATTGTACATTTTATTTGTCTTTTACCACTCCTTGAACACCAGAATGACCTTCAAACTGAATCCATTGTACTGTTTAATTATCTATTTGTAACTTACCAATTACTATATATAGACAATGCATGAAAATAATAAAGCATACTTATTTCAGTGATAAATTTGTCTTTTCGCTTTCCCAATTGGTCATCTTTATTTTGTTTCCTTTTCCTTTTCTTTTTTTGTTTGTTTGTTAACATTTTACTTCAAGTTTCATTATGAAAAATACTGTTATGATATATTGAAATTAAGAACAAAAATTTAGAGGCTAAACTTCATAATAATGTAGAACATGTGATATGTACGAGTAGTCATTAAGAATCTAGGATTGGAGATTCATATCATAACCAATGATACATTTGGGTGTTACTTTGAAATCAGTTTCTACTCACCAGCCTCACAAGAAGTACAATTAATAGATCTTGATGATGAGTATTGACCACTGGGACAGACCACTGCTTGGGTTGGATCCGAACATTCTGAGCCAGCTGGACAGTTAAGACAGGTAGTTCCTTGTGTATTTGGTTGGTATTCGCCCACTGGACACTGGATGGGTGCATCCATTCCATTATTGGGACATTTGGATCCTGTGGAAAAGAATTAATTTCAGTAATATTTTGAAAAATGAGTGTGAATCAAGGATCTAACACAATTGTTCTGACGAAAGATAGCCGTGGAGGCTAATATCAGCAGGGACGGATTGTGGTTTAGAGCTTAACGGCCGCTCCCACAATTGCCGCTCCCACAATCTTTGATTATTTGATATGCGCTAAACAAATGCTTTCCATTATTATTATTATTATTATTATCATTATTATTATTATTATTATTATTATTATTATTATTATTATTATTATTATTA
>JASKDV010228101.1:0-18455 GCA_032466395.1 Aegires albopunctatus | reverse complement strand
AGAGAGAGAGAGAGAGAGAGAGAGAGAGAGAGAGAGAGAGAGAGAGAGAGAGATGGGGCAGTCACCAAAAAGCATATTAAAAGAAAGACGGTTCTAAATTCTAAAACAAGTTTTCCTGGCTGTTCCATTTCAATTTAAAAATTATATTTGGACATAAGTCTGTGGTCTTTAATCCAATGAATTTCTCCCATTCACACCTTCCATTTCAAGTTGAAGTTAAAGTAGTAATAAAAAATCTACAAGAGAAAATTGCACACTGTTTAAAGTTATAAGTTTTGAGGCAGTGGGTTTTCAGATAAGTAATATTAATACATTAAAGACTATTAAATAACCCCCAAGAGACAAAGACAAGAATCTATAGAAGGAAAGAAACGGGAAAAAATCCAGCAATGCAGAGGGGAGTGAACCTGCCACCTCTACGACGGTACATTTCTTACCTTCTATAGATTCTTATTTTCGTCTCTAGGGGGTTATTTCATTTTCGTAATGTATTTAACAAACTTATTGTTTAAAGTCACAATTAGAAATGGATACAAATCAAAGCAGGCGTGCTTTCCAACATGTATGTACAACCCGTGGCCAAATGCTTAATAGATTTATTAAACTCAATTACTACAATAGCTAATAGTTATTAGCACACTTGTCCCAGATTTTTAGCTTCCGACCGTGACAGGACTGCCAAAAGAAAATCATATTGTTATATGCAAATTAGATGCATTTGCCCATTCAAGTATCATCTCCAGTGCATTGAAGGCACGAAAAGTCTCATAAAGTTCCTGATTTAGACTAGCCACAAATTTCAAAGCATTCAACCATGGTTATATATATATATATATATATATGCAGAAGATCATATCACTGCCTTGTACCTTGGCACTAATTCACGTGCACGCCAGTGAGCTATTTTTACAGATGGGTAGGAAAGGCATTAAAAAAATCATTTATTATTTTAAATTCCACTTTATTTATCCCACTGTAAGGTAATTATCATTTGGCTTGGCATTTGTCACCAAGCATCAGCCATAAGCACAACGCCACAAACGTAGGTAATTTGTGTAAATAACCTTACCCAAGAGTAAGAGTAAAACATGGTGTCTCTAGTGAGATTTAAACCCACCAAATTTTGTATGCAAATCCAACGGCTTAACCACTTGGTGGGAAGGGGAGGAAAGCAGTACAGTTCACCGCAAGCAAACATTTCCAGCATTTGGATTGGATGATTAAAGTATCATAAATATTCGAATCCAAGAGAAAACACTCTTTCCCTCGACATCTTGGCTCAAGGGACTTTGCGCTAATGTTTGTGATAACAGAGTTTAACAAATTGATTTCACATACGGCCACTGATCCTGAGAATCTACTGATGATATTTGGTAATTTTCTGTTGGAGATCAGTACAATGATCCTTCAACAAAACAATGTAATACGTAATCATAATCAATATTACATGATGACTTGGAATAAAAACAAAAACATACAATATGACAGAAAGAAAGAATTTAAAATAAAAAAATAAAAACAATAATAAAAAAAACAGATGGGAAACTGAAATTTTTTAAGATTCTTTAATTTCTTTCATTCAAAAACAGCCATGTCAAAAACTTTTTAAAAATCATAATAATAAAAATCAAAATGAAAATATAGACAGGCAATAACACATGATGTATCTAAATAAAAGACGCTTTCATTCCAAATATTAAAAAAAAATAAAACATTTTCACATAAAAACAAGAACATTAAGAAGTGATAATAACTAGCCATAAATTTACAGTAGTTCAAATTCTGTACAAAAGCAACAAATGTTTTGCATGCCTTGAAAACAAGTTCATTTTTGACGACAGAAATGTGACGAACAACCCCCCCATCTACATTCATATGGAAATGATTCAAAGGAAACATTTAACACAACGCAACCAATCAGCAGACATCAATAGGCGTCAGAAAATGAAAATGAAAACAAAGCGACGAAGAATGAATGAAAAAAGAAAAAAGACAAAAATCAATGGCACAAAGAGATAGAGTGATGGCATAAAAAATTCAACCTAACTAATAATCTACCCTTTTCAAAGAAAATAATAATTTGACGAAACAATGAACGAATGGAGTCCATCCTTTGCTTCTATTAAAAAAACTTTTTTCATTAAACATATTTTTTTTTTAACCCTGCATGGGCAAACTGGTCAAAGACCTCCCAAATATCTTAGATTAGTTTGAACAACATTTATAGAGAAGTTTGCAATTATCGATACAAAAGATAATCCAGCTTATATTTCAACTGTTGGTTGATTATTTGAGCTCTTTTTCCTTTCAAAACCCTTCAAAATCTAACATCGCTTTAGCCTAGGCACAGTTTTTTTTCCTACAAAAGTCACTTCCTAAAGAGTTAACGAGGCAAAGCACGTTTCAAACAGCTTGGCTCCATTGCATCTCAAACTAGTTCATCGGGTCTTCCTTAATTTTTCATGGATTAATTTTTCTTAATAATATATTCCATTTTTCATTTTTAGTTTTGATGACGTAAAATGATACAAGTGCTGACTGGAAATAATAACAATAATCATAATAATCTAAAACCATTTGGATTAAAAGTTTTAACTGATAATGTTAATAAGGCATCTTAATAATATTCAAAATGTTCAAATCTTACGGTTGAAAGTCAAAAATTCCACAAATTAAAAGGGCTACTACCCAAGCTTCTAGGGGATTAAATATTAAATTTCACATTTGACAAAAGGTTTACCCGTCTACCTTCCATATAACCCAACAGTGGCTTTACTTTAATTTCAGTCAACAAATAATACCTATGTTGGAGACATTTAATTGAAACAGATCATCACATAAAGCCCTAAAAAAACAACAACTTATAAAACAAATTGTTTGATCATTGTATTTGTAAACTAATACGTACGCTACAAGGGTAACACATGATGAAAAAGAATAAGAAAATTTAAGAGTCCATAACTGAAGACGTACCACTAATGCGTACGATACGAGGGTAACACATGATGATAAAGAATAAGATAATGTAAGAGACCACAACTGAAGACGTACTGAATCAAAAGACTGTACGGCATTTATTTTCCTCCAAGTTTCAACCACATGAGCTATATGACCAAATTCCATGCAGTTACGTTGTTCTGTCTTCTCTTTCTTACAAAGAACATTTTGTTGTAATAGCTGAAAGTAAATAATCCTTGGCACAAAAAAGCCAATGGTATTTCTTCAGACGATTAATTTGTGACCACGATTTCCTAGTGGAAGAAAAGCATCATTTGCTCTGACTATAGAAAAGTTATTTTTTAAAAAGAATCAAATTTATCATCCATTTTAAAAAAGGGGCGTCTTGTAAAAGGATAGCAGGTGTTGATAGTTGATAACATAATATCATTAATATCCAGGACTATGAGTGGAGCCGTGAGGAAAGGGATAAAATAATAAGAATGACCAGTAAACTAAAGAAATGTATCAAAATAATGCACACAAAAACGGCTAATAATAATAACAATAATAAGGGCCCTAATTACACAGATGATACTTTCAAGAAAATCTACAGCAAATAAAGAAACCAAATTCGGCATGAACGCATAACATATTATTCTTTGGTGCATGGCCCAGTCATATATTTTATTTAAGGCTTTATTCTTTGTTACAATTTCAGATTTAATTACGATTAGAATTGCATCTGGAATCCGATCAACCTTCCCATTTGAAATTCATGCATTGCGCAGGCACCTCATTCTCTATATCTGTTGATTCAAAAATGCATTGCATTCAGGCCCTTTCTAGTAATAATAATAATAATAATAATGAAGATGATGATGATGATAATAATGCAGTGTAGTCGAAAAGCAGTAGATAAAAATATAAGGATGAAAAATAGAGTGATGAAAGAAAAGACAATTGTTAGAGAAAACTGCATCTAGGAACACAATCCACACACTTTCATGAAAAGAAATAGGTAGAAAAACTAACCTTATTCCAATTTTTTTTTTTAATGGAAAAAAAATATTCCTACAGATGAAACAATGGGGGGTTGTCGTATTCATGAACCAGTTTCAAGCCTTAAGATACGTTTCACTCTTGATTATTTGAAACAATTCTATTAGTATTAAACACAGATGTATATGAAATTGAAGTCAACAAACTTATCCGTTTCACATTCAATTTGTCATCCATAATATGGCTTTCCAACATTTGATAAAATAACAATTTAACTGAATGGTAAGGAATGGCCTCAATATAAGTCAGATTAATATTGAGTAGTGCCGTAACAATCGGACATTCCAATATTTCAGCTGTGTAACAAACTGTTACAACAAGTTTATTGCATATGAACCGGAGTTATGTATCACGACTTTAAACAATTTTAGTATAGAATTAGAATTAGAAATCCTGTTTCATAATCTTTACTGAATACATACATATAAAGTAAGGATTACATTGTTGGGTCTTTCTTTTAAGATAATTCAAAACCAAGATACATAAAACTGTTTCATAGACAACCATTTGCCATCTTGCTAAGGAAGAATTCCCCTATTCTAACATTCGTGCATTCAACTTCCTACCATACCTCATTCATAATATTCACCTACGCTGGCAGGCACTTTCAAGCTTTAATTTTTATATCATAACACAATGCTTTAACACCTGGCCATATGTTTTTATCGTCTAGAGATGAAAGTAAGCCAGTTGATAAGGTTTCACACATTTCCCTGAGTATGACTGTTGAAAGAGTGAAAGTTCTTTGATATGTTATCCACAGCGGAGAGAAAGAAAGGAAGGAGGCAGGCGTTACAACCAGATGAACGCTCAAAATGATATTATAACGATGATGCCATCAAAACATGCTTCAATGTAGACTAAATGCACCAATGGTACATATGACTGGTGGAAATCAACAAATCTCCAATCAAAGTAAAGGAGATGAGAAGAGCATTCATGGTTAATAATCCA
This sequence comes from Aegires albopunctatus, assembly GCA_032466395.1. Classification (NCBI taxonomy): domain Eukaryota; kingdom Metazoa; phylum Mollusca; class Gastropoda; order Nudibranchia; family Aegiretidae; genus Aegires; species Aegires albopunctatus. The sequence goes on along the minus strand of JASKDV010228101.1, from coordinate 13,502 downwards.
ATAGGTGTTATCGGAACCTCAAAGAAAATTAAATTTGAGACTTAGCTCTGGTAAAGATGTTGAATCACAGCTATCCTGAATGATAAAAATGGATGGAGAAATACAAAAAGAGACACATTATAGACCAACTCCTCAGATTGTTTTTTGGTCTAGTGCCAAGAAAATAAAAAAAGAACATTCTTAAAGTATATGAATTGCTACATCTGATTACTAACTCAAATCAAAGCGTTTAAAAACAAAACTTAAGTAACATTAGCAACTCTTTCCACTAAAAAAACAAAAACAAATGAGAACTATTTGATCTTTGATTGACAAGATTCTTGTTGTAATGAATTTACCAATTTCCACTTATTTGGTGATCTCAGAGATTTTTTTCCCCAAGACTACCTTATAAACAGCCAAACATAGGATCTCATTCTCCTAGATAAGTCCGTCTCCAATAAGACTTCGTACTCATTTTATCCTAGCAACTTAAAGATAAGGAGCAGAAGGAAATCTGAAAATTTTTCATTTCAAATTCAACTGCATGGATTTGAACCAGGGATCTTTGGCTTGACATTGACTTGACAGACAAATACCTTCCCCCTTGAGCTATCTGCTCCCTTGAAGAACATGATGCTATTGTTACTAGAAATTTACATATCAATGGACAATCCTTGGCGGTCAGTCAGGTCTTGCCCAGACGCTGACAATCTGGGACAAGCCCATTAAAACAATTTTGTAAACCTAATGTAATGAAATTATTTCGCATGTGTCTACTGGATTGTGAAGGACACAGGATTAAAGAAATAAATCAATCCGTACACTTTAACCCTATCCACACGATTTCAATGTTCTCATTTATCACCAATTACTAATTATTCTTATAAGCATTACAATACAACGTAACAGCTTGTAGATCCTTGAAAAGCCCTTGCAATCAATGAAAGCAGGGTGTAACACTTCAATAATTTTCTTTCATTATGAATTCATTTCTTTAAAATTTTAATTAAATATAAGTCAAGATTATTTTTTTTTAAACGCTGTAGAAATAGTCAAGTAAATAAGTACAAAATAAATCTCATAAGATTATCAACAACATCCACATCCTCTTCTCCACCCCTCCCCCCATAAACCCCCCTGGCCCCAAAACAACAACGCAAAAAATTAAAATACTCAACAGAGGGATTAATTACTAATTCTACAACAAGAGATGAAAATCCTTGGCACGAATGAATGAACAGATCATATCAAAGTCAAACAAAATGAGGTCGGATAACAACGGTAACAAAAAATGATATCACATCAAGGAGAGGTTTGGTAAGGACAGTATTGCTGCCGCAACGACGATTACTACGGCATGTCAGGTCGTCCTAGACCCGACGTGACGGGCAGTATTCGTGGTGGCGGCAGTATTGTGAAGCATTTGACATAAAATAAGTTCCCATATCATGAAGATGATAATAATAATATCCATGGAATTAAAAAGAACAATATGGGGCATGAGTGACTTCATGATCATTAAAAATTGATAAAGATATAAAAGCTATAGAGCACTTGGTTATCTTCTACATTTAGAATCAAAATATAGAGTAGTAATCATGTTTAAAAGATTTTCTCGGTGTTTAATTTGTAGACACACATTATATAATATTTATATATAATATGGATGTTATACAAATGTTAATAATGCAAAATATACAATAGTACAACGAACCCGTAATCAAGTTTCTTTTTCTTTTTTTTTTTTAAACGTTTGTCTGATGGCTAGTTACTTGGCATTACTTGAGGGAAATAAAATTTAAAAAAAAAAAAGAAAAGAAAAATAAGTATCAGAAAAATGTACATTTGGAAAAAATCTCCCACAAGGCAAAGTCATAACGGTTTATAATGTAGTAACTAGCCGACAAAACATCAACATCACAACAAGGCTTAGAGAGCGTTATTCTCAACAGCCAATTCTAATAGTGTTTTCCTCCGTCTTCATAACCTGATGTTTGGTGAAAGATACGCATGTAATGAGTTTAAGCGTCAGTTCTTATAACATATTTACATTATCTATTTTCACTGTTGTCCATAACGTACAAATCAAAAAGTCTTACCGAAGCTCGGAATTGTATTGACTAATAGAAAGTTTTAGAAGTGGAAAAAAAAATATATATATATAAATCCCAAATCAAAACAGATGGCACCATTAATTTCACATCAATCTATATTCCCTTAAAAGTTGCTTACACATGAGGGCGCGTTATCACGGCTAGACCACATAATGGTGACACTTGACCCTACCAGACTTGAGCCACTGACTCTGGCCTCCTGAGACACACAAAGCAAGAAAAGCTTTGACCCAAATACCGCAAAATCAATAACCAAACGTATGCTAGTTTTGGAAATGACGGATAATTCCCTAACTCTTTGAGTGATAGGGAATAACATAAAGATTCAAACCAACCATTAAAGATGATAACGATGGCCAATGCTATACACATCCAAATATAACTTTTACCTATTATAAACAATGACCAGAGGTGACTGACAACATACAATTGTTTGTTTTGAAAGTACGTTATTTCATCATCGTATTCATTTCTTTGATTTTTTTTATCATTATAATCTAATCTTTCAAAATTAACCACCTTCATGAAGTAATATGTAAATCAGATGTATCCTTCACAAAATTCTATCCCAATATTCTCGTTCAAATTTGTATGAAAATTTTAAGCAGTTGTAAATCACACATAAGCCTGTATCATATCACCTGTGAAAAAATGACACACGAAAAATATCACTAGCCATATTGAGAATTTTCGCTTTCTTATTTCTTTTTTTCTTTATCTCAGGCCATTAATATGGCAAAAAATAATTATAAATTAAGATCAAGGAAGATTACTATTGGCTACTACATTTTTTCCTATAGTTTTTATATTCTTTACTTTAACGTATTTTACACATCACCAAACATCACTGTTATAACACAGTGGCTTACAGCTCATGATAATACCGTCCAATTTATTGGACGTTTAAACAGTTCATGCCATTTTAATGTTTAATTTGTCATTACAATTATTTTTTTCCTCACTGAATTTCTTATGGCAACCACACACTAGCAGTTAAAGTGGCGGTTTGGGACTGCGCAGTTACTGCAGTTCTCCTTCTGTTTATATTTTTTGAGCCCACACACTACACATACCACAAACCACCGAAGATCAACATGGTTTCAAATGAGAATGAGGTTGTGCTAGTCTGTCTAGCTCTGAATGGAATCTGAATGAATCTGTAAGCGATTCGCAGATCATCTATGGAACTGTGCAGTAACAGTGCAGTAACAGAACAGTTGGGAACTGCGTAGTGTGTGGTGGCCATTATTATTACTAATTACCCAATTTATAAGGACAAGTGTAACAAGATGCTTTTTGAAGAATAAAATTAATTGCTAAGAATATTAGATCATGTTTTAAATTGTTTACTATGTTTACTATTTATCATGTGAAAGCAATGGAAAGTTTCATTTAACCTTTAAGTTTTCTAAAGACTTATTTGTTTGCTAAGAATGATTTATCTTTAGCTCAATTTCGAAAGTTTGGTTTTTTTTTCACTTTCTTTTTTTCTTCCTTTAAAAGGCTTCAGCTTTAATTGCTAATATTATTTTTATCATGTATATATTTGGTTGAGTATAGAACACAGGTTGTGGGGCTTGTGCAAAGTAAGTTTCAAAAACTATGTGCAATGAAATAAGGAGTGTAATAACAGCATACTTCTTAAGAAAATAACAGTCAATAAAAAAGGAATTTAAGTGGTTTGTTGTTTGGGGAAGACTATTTTTTAACCTTTCGCTTACTTGGTTCAAAAAGTATAAAGAATTAATTTGTGCTCACAAGCATTCAGAGAAACAAATTTTCTTACTTTATATAGATAAAAAAAAGTGAACTTGCATTTCAAAATGTTAAAACAAAAAACTTAAATCACATGAAAATCTCAAAGTATATCATCTATCTCCGCAATATATTTCCTTCTATATTTATTTTATTTCTTAATATTCTTTATTCTGAACTGTTGCTTGCATTATATAACTGTATATTATGTATTTGTTTTATGCTGGGAAACTTAACAATGTGTTTCTTTTATGAACGATTAAAATTTTCCTTCAATCTATCTGATTTAATCATATGATTTTTGAAAGAAAATATAAATTTCAAGATATGTGTAACTGTTTTGATCAAATTCAATTTGTATATATTATGATCTTCATCACAACAATGATTACTTAAATCTCAGCAAACTTATCATGTTGAGAGGTCTACACCACTCTAAAGAAAGAGAAGTTGTTTTGTTATTAACTCTGGTTATTTTCTTCTCTCATATGTAGAAACTTTCTATTCATCAAAACAGCAGCAAAGATAAGAATTGTCTTTTTCTAAAAAAAATTATAATAGATAAAAATTCATCAAAATGAGCATTAATAATCAATCCACAGCATTTCTTGATAAAAGGCAGTAAAAAAGGAAAATCAATTGACTAGGAAGCCGGACATAGGATATTTGTTTGTTTTTTCTTCTTTCTTTTTTTTTTTTACTGTATAAATTGAAATCAATACATGACATATTATTTCCTACTTTGAACTGTTTTCAAAAGATCAGACATGATGACTTTATATACAAATTTATAATAGAATTTGCTATATAATGACATTTTGTCATGATTTACCCTCAATGTGACAACTGAACTACTACCTTAGCTTTAGTTTGTGTATTTTGTGCTGTTAAAGTGTTTATCTCATTGTGCCTTGGGTGAGAGGTAGTGATGCAAAGAGGCAAAATGGGGAGATTGTGCCAGAGTTTGAAGACAGCATCACTAAATACCTTTTTCCTTTTTGTCTTTTTTATTTCACTGGCTCCTGTTGCTACAGTATTTGAACTACCTTCATCAGTTTCGGAGGCATAAATATCCACTTTGGGTAAGGATTTTTTACCTCCCTGGATATTTTAAATATATGACATTAACTACAGCGTGATGGTAATAGTTTTGTCAAAATATCATAATTAACACTTTTGCATTCTGTTAATCTCTTTGATCATAGGACTAAAGAGGAACGGAATGTGTTGCTACGTACAAATTAATGATTTAATTGATAATTAATGATTTAATTGATAATTAATGATTTAATTGATAATTAATGATTTAATCGATAAGAATTTATTTTAAAAAATGAACTTCATAGTATTTTTGAGAAAGAAAAAAAAAGAAGAAAAATTCTCCTAAAAAGGAAGCAGGACAAAGTTTTGATCATCTTGTGGATCTGTGTCTTTATCTACCTATAATTGTCCGTTATGTGTTGATCATTATAATTATTATTATTGGGCTTACCCTTCGTCTCTCTTTGAACGGATGATTTGGATGAGACTGGGCTTTTGGCAAGGTTGGGTACATAGTAATTTCTGTCATTCTAGATTTCAGCGGTGAAGACGGATCTTCGTCCAATTGGATTATCTTTTCAGATCCATTATCTTCCTTCTCCTTCAGAGTTACTGGTTCTGATTTATCTCTGTTCTCTTGCTGCGGCAAAGCTTGAGTTTTTCGTTGTTTTGCTAGCATGACCGCTCTCTTGTCAGCATCCCTATATTGACAAATTTGAAAATCATAAATCTTGATTACATTGGAACCCTCAGGGCAAAAGGAAAAGAGGTAGGTCACGGACAACTTGGCAGTGACTTCTTGAGGGAGAAGTGAAGGCAATATAAATAACCTGAAGGGAGATTGAGAGAACTGCCCAATATAAAACAGGATGGAAAACTTTTGATCATGGCCTATGCTCCAACAGGAGTCAAGGGCAATGAATGAATGAATTAAATCTTGAAGCTAACTTCGTTATTATGAAAGGAAGCATAAAGAAATGAAACTGATAAACTTTTAAAATGGTTTCATTATAAAACCAATAAATGGGTTTACCGTAAGTCTTTGAAATATGAATGCTTCAGAGCTTGTCTAGCTGTGATTCTCTCATCTGGGTCATAAGTACACATCAAATAAATGAGTTCTATGGCCTCGGAGGATACATGTGTTAAGAGATGGTCAACACCAGAACCTTTTTTGGATGGGAAGTTAAAGTTCATTCCACGAGATCTGAAAATGACCAATTTCAAGAATTGATAGGATAAACAATAATATCTATGTAAAAATTGAGCATATTTGTTACTATTGTAATATTACCACAATAAATTATTTTCTCCATAAATCATTAGAAAGAAAAAGGAGAGATACCCTTTCTAATTATCTTAGTGGAAAAAAGTCTGAGGTAGGAGAAGCAGTAATGGAATACAAAGCTTATTACATTTTAGTTGAGATGGCTGGAAATATAGATGTCGAGCTTGATCTCAATCAATCAATAAAGAAGTCAGAATTGAGAAACCCATATAAGTTCAATCTGGTTCTTGGGTAATTAACTGATTCCATCCATTATTATTAACTTGTCCGGTTAACTTGTCCGGACAAAGTTAATTTCCATGATTTTTTTCCATGGTGCCTATTGTATTTGTGGATCATTTAACTTACTTTTTATAACCCCTGTATAATGTTATATATCAAACTAAGCAGAAATGATAGAAGAATTGATTCATTTTCTGATAGGTAAATTCTAATATAAAAGATTTAGACACAAACAAACAGAGGTGTACAGTTCTTTTCGGATTTTGCAAAACCGCTGACAGCAGCCCTATGGTAAAACCAGAAAAACATAGAGCTGCTGTGAGGGGCCGAATGGACGGAATCAGTTAAAGCAGGGCCTGATACATCCTATGTGCCACAAAATGGAGAAACACCATAACCTTCACAATTCAAACTGACTGTCAAGATTTTTTAAGGAAATCTAGCATTTGCTAATAATATGGAAGAACTAGTTATCCGACAATCATTTAACCTCCGAAAGGCAACTTAGCAAATGACAATAAAATAGAGTTAAGAGCATTTTAAAGTATACATATTTTCTAAATAATAACATACCTTTTCAATTTATTGAGCACAGAAGGGTCAGGAGTTCCTAAAACATCATGAATTTTGGCAATTTGGTCCACTTCATTTGAACCAGGAAATAAGGGATGTAAGCTGAAACAAGCATGATGCATATTCTATTATTATGTTGTAAGGATGTAATGGATTCATTTTTGCGTTGCTTTATTTTAGTGTATGACTTGATGTTGTATTAAACCGTTATTTGAATCTTTTTAAAAGAATCTTACAAATGTTTCAAATTATAGTTTAAGGTCATGCAATAATTCTAAAATAATTTAATTTTTTTCTTTCTTATCAATATACATGGAACACATGATAAAGGCCTTTCAGGACTTTAAACATCGAAAAAGGACAAAATTACTCTGTCCCCTCCAAGGCCAGCCTACAGCATAGATGACACATTATTAGGATTTGCTTTTGTCTATGTATTACCTCAAAATTTCAAAAAACACACAACCAACACTCCATATATCCATCTTGTAATTATAGTACCCATCTGTAAGTAAGCATTCAGGAGCCCGATACCTGTGGGACATTTTAAAGTAAAAAATTAACTGAGGAACTCCAATTTCATAGAGATAAAATTCAAGGTATTTTTTCTAGTGAAATTTCATAAGATAAGGCAGATACTCATTTCCTTCAGCTTGTTATAAAAATAAATGTTCAATTTCTTTGTTATTGTTATTATTATTATTCATGCAACAACAATAGATTAATGCAGAGATGTATTATCAAGAGACTTTTGACCAAGAAGACATGCCCCTTAGAAATCCTTAGAACTAAATCATTTAAAGTTATGCTCACCATCTCGTAGATATGTATTCTGTGTAAGGTTGTTTAGAATACACACTTCTACATGAACCAAAATCTGCCAACTTCAAAACATCATCCTTAACATGGAAAAAGAATGTAGAACAATGATTTTCATAAAATAATAAAAAAATAAGGTTAAGGGTGTGTATGAGCTATTACTTTTCTTGTGCTTTGCATGACAGGAGAATGGAAGGACAGTTTAACCCGTTCACTGCCTTAGGTCCATCAATTTCAGTCTGCGCCATGGGTCCATGAAAATGCCAGGCATAGTGCATAAAGGAGATTTACTCCCCAGCACTGCTATGTTACATCCATTAGGCAGTGAAGGGGTTAATGCAACCTTAAAAATAAATTTGTAAAAGTACTTTCATTATTGTCTTAAGAAAGAGAAGGGATCAAAATACTTCATAAAGATTTGTTTCATCAATGAGAAATTATAAATATAAATTTTGAATGATATTATCATCATCTAATAGTAATGATAATTGTCATCATAGTTAATAATAAAGGATCATTAGATCATTTGGAAAGGGAAAAAACAAAACATAACAAAAATATTTTACTCACTTTGATGAGAATATTTTCTGGTTTGACATCTCTGTGAAAGATTCCGTTCCTGATGAAAAAGGTAAATGGTAACAAATCAAAAATGGCTATTTGTTACGGAATTGCTGTGGTAACAGCAATGTTTTGCATGCAACATCATAGAATTCTGTTTCTTTAAAATGTTAAGTTTTGATCAAGAAAGGGTAAGTTTTCTATACTTTATTTCAAGCTTCTATAATGAAATTTTTATTTCAAGCTTCTATAATGAAATTTCTCTAATTAATGAAAAACTAATTTTCTCTTGCAAAATCATAACACTGACCTATAGAGAATATACGGTAAGTGCATTAATGTATGTAAGGTTAATATTCAAATTTGTATTGACAAAATTAGATCTGTTTTAACAAGACAATTAGAAACAAATACACAACTGAAATGCATAATGATGATTAGAAACAAATACACTACTGAAATGCATAATGATGATTTTTATATTTTTATATCTAACGATATAGAATTCAAATGTCCAAACATCAGGTCAAAAGTTTTTTTCTGTATTGTCTTCTGAAATCTTTCTCCATTGTTCAAACCTTTGAAAATCTAAAACAAAAATAAATTTAACTTAATATTTAAAAAGGTTTAGATCTAACACTTCAAAGGAAGAATTAATGCAAAATATTAGGATTTAACATTTTAATGCAATTATTAGGAATGAATTACATGTACATAAAAACTCATCATTTGCCATATATTTATATCATATTGTTTAAATGGTTGACACTGTTAATGGAAATAAAAGTTGTTCTATTCTTTGTGCAAATACATTTCAAAGCAGTCTTAAAAGTGAATTCATGCATTTAAAAAAAATTATATATATATATATATATATATTTTTTTTTTTTAAATTTATTTATTTATTTATTTTTTTTAAATTAAAAACAAAAAAATGAAGAAAAAAATCTTTAAGGACATAAAATGATTAATTAATAAATTTATAAAATTTATATGAGACACACATTTAGTTCTCAGGGTATAAAGGGACAACAGCAAAGATTCTTTAACTTGAAAATAAACTGTTGAGAAATCCTTAGGATCAAAGCTGTAATCAAGCATCTCAGAAATAATCATATGAGTCATTTGTAAAGGATTTTAATCTTAAGTACAATTACTATCAGAACAAACTTTGAATGACAAAATTGGATTAATATCTCTCTTGTTTAACATTTCCAATTATTTTATAATGGCTTATCATCAAAACCTAATTATGAGAACAAGAGTGAAAATAAGACAACTAAGTGTTATATAAGGAAAGTCATTTAAAAGACATAATCGTGATCATAAATAAGCAAATAGGAATATCAATCCCAAATAATGAGAAATGGTTATAAATTTTCATCACACTATTCAGCATACCTAATTATTCTTGTCACATCATTGATTATTTACACCTCAATATTCAAACATTATTTTCTCTGCATAAATTTTCATGTTCTTTCAATAAAATGTAAGCAAGTGAGAGCCAAAAAGAATAAAAAAGACGACCACCAATCAATATGGATAGACATACGGTATGTCTCAATATTATTATTATTTGATCGTTACTACAAATTTAAAGATGTTGATGCACTAATTTCAAGTTAATAAATCAAATCTAAGTTTCAAAATAATATAACATCTAGTATGATTTGGCATCTAATCATTCAAAAATCTAAATATATTAGTTGAAAATCACATCACTGAACAAAAGATTGAATAAAACCAAAAACAATTTTCAGCACAATTCAGATTTCTGGATAAAATGACAAGCAGTAATTCATGTCAATGGGCATATCAAGCAGCATAAAGTTTACAATTAGAGTGTTGGAAAAAACATGTTCATTCTTAGAAAATTCTTGACATAAAAATGTCATATACCATTTCCTGGAAAAATTGCATTTACACCCACAATGTATCAAATGTCAGTGAGAACTCATGGTAATTAGAAGTTTCAAAATGAAGGCCGTGTTGCTTCAAAACATAATTCCAATAACAATTAGGTCTCAAACCAAATCAAAAGTTTTCATCATTCAAAGTGCATCTCAAAGTTCTTAATAAGATTTTTCAACAAACCCTTACCGATGCATATGTTCAACTGATTTAACAAGCTGATACATAAACGCTTTGACGGTGGGTTCTGGTAGAAATTGTTTCTTGCCTGTGAAAATGGGAGTTCGAAAACTAAACCAGGATATCTTTATTTCTATAGGTGATAGCTGTATACAGCTTTATATTTGTGTTCACTTTAAGATTAATAATGGATTATAGGCTATGACAATTTATTAAATAACAATGAATAAATAAATAAAATCACAAAAAACCAACAAAAAAAGTCCCTGCTCGTGCTCTGTCATAGTTGGAAAAGAGACTTAAGAAAGAGAGAGTAAGAAATTTGCTGCTATAATAAAACTACCACGGAAATCAACCATTAAATACAAGTAGCAAAGGCCCAATTTCTACCTTATGAGAAAATGATTGCATTTGATAGGATATCACTAGTAAAGAAAAGAATAGAAATTGTACTGAACTTCAAAAAGAAAAATAATGCGAGGGAAGACCAACAAACACTTAGCAAAGGGCAAATGAAGGAGAACTGAAAAGCTAAAACACTCAAGAAACACCAGCAATATATTTGTATGGTACAGAGAAAATTCAAAATATTTCTTTGCTTTGCTTCATGCCAGCAGCAGTTCTAGACTGTTCATGCAACAACAACAAAATTATCAAACAAAATGTAACAGGAACAATCTAAATATAAAAACAGAGCAACAAAGATGGCTTCTCTCTATAAAATGAAAACAAAAGATTTGGTTTCAAAATTTGTGATAGGTTCTTAGTAATGTACGATAATAATGTGGAATTTAAAATGCATAGAATTATGTTACGATATCAAAAAAAGATTTTGTACCAAAATCCATTAAACAAACATTATGAAGAACTCTGAACGCTTACTAATTATAATATTTGCATTAAATGGATTAACAGCTCATCAACTGGCATTATTTATAAGTTATCAGAACAATTTTGAAAAGAAGAAATAGCTTACTATTGGTTAATACTTATTGAATCATAAATTTTGTGTTATCAAGATAGAGAGGAGGTCGGAATTTTATAATCAGGTACCAGTACAAGAAAATAAAAGTTCTGTGATTTCTGGATTTTCATCCCAAATAGTCAAAAAGCATGTCTGAAAATGTTCCTATTTTTCTAAATGTTCGAAAAAGACTCTATATTTGAAGTTTAATTTATTACATTAGAGATTTTTATGGCCTATAATTAATTGTAAATTGTACATTAAAAAATGCACATATTACTTATTATGTAACATGAACTAGCTTTACATAGATCTTTTAATTCAATTAACAATTTGAAAAAGCAAAAAACAAGCCACATCTATCAATTTACTTTCAAGCAGATGGTAAAACAGCTAACTGTTCCAGCTAGAACGATCTGTTTACAAGTAGTGAAAATAAGACTGATATCAATTACAGAATGTTTATTACAAAAAATTATTTATTAAAACTATTTACTTTGAGAACTAGTATACCGATATTGAATATGATCATATGGGGGAAGTTATGCTAAACATGTAATTTCCTATATACAGGAGTGCTCATATAGTCCAGAAACTACACTGCCAAAAGGTAAAATAATTATATGAATATTGTATGCACTAAATGTTCTTCATTTAACATTTCTAACTATGTAAATGCTTACTATTAAAAAGGAAATTTAAAAAGTTTTAAAAAATTAAGAGAAATTTGAACGCTAAATTAATGTAATGATGTACATAAATTCAATGTACATTAAGATTAATTCATCTTTCCTTTATGAATTAGATAGTTTGCTTAATATTGGAAACAGCATGATTTCTATCAAGTTGAAAAAATGGATCTTTGGAGTTGAGGGATCAGATAAGAGGTTTCCATCACCATAACGAGGACAAAAAGCATGCAATGAGGAAAGCTTAGAACCAGCGAAAAAAAGTGATTATTGATTATATATAAATATATATTATACTGAGATATGAAATCAAAACAATATAAAGCCAAAATTGGAAGATAAAAATTGGAAGAGTAATGCGACGGCCACACCAGAAGAGCTGTACACATTGAAGCAAGGAGGATTGCTATAAGGCTTACCGATGCATATGTTCAACCGATTTCAGTAGCTGGAACATGTAGTTTTTTATTTTGCGCTCAGGTAGGTAATGCTTTTTTCCTTTAAGGGTGTGTTGAAGTGTGAAAACAAATAAATTTCAAGGTATCATGACACAAGACAGTTACTTGAAAGAATATGAGGATTTACTATAATATACTTTCAGTCACTGTCAACAATGTTCAAACATCAATACACCTTTCAAACATATACTATAATGATGAAAAAACTATTTGAAAGAACATAAAATCTTATAATCATCATGCCAGCTTTCATTTTTCTTAAAGAAAAATAAGATTTAAATACAACTCATCAATAATTAAATGACTTAAAGACATTACAAGCACATCTAAAAGAATATATGAAAAACTTTTCAAGGAAATAAGAAACGAAAGAAATCATTCAATATCAAAAGTGCTTTTCAAGTTTCTTAGATTAAGCTTCAGGCAGAGTGACATAGTAGGTAATATTTTGTAAGCCTCTGATAAGCGACATATATTCCAATGTTATATTTTAAAGATGAAATTTATAATAAAAGCCATTTTAAAATCCTTAAAAAAAGGGTCGCAAAAAATAAAAAGTATTGATACGTGAATGTAAAAATAAATTGACTTCTGGTGGTTGAGTGAGAAAGGATTAATTATGATATTATGCGAGAAACTTGTTATTTGGGAGAAGGTTTCACTCACCTCGTATCATCTCATAGACATTCATATCCATCAACTCACATACCAGCACTAGAGTTCCAGATTTCTTGTCACTGCAAAGTCAAAGATGATAAGTAACTATTGTAACTATTATTATCATTTGAATACATTGACCATCATGCCTCCATCTCTCCTTTATCCCAGTTTTTCCTCATAAATCATAGGAATGAGGCCAAGGTATAAGGATAGAGAGAGAGAGAGAGAGAGAGAGAGAGAGAGAGAGAGAGAGAGAGAGAGAGAGAGAGAGAGAGAGAGAGA
>JASKDV010227990.1:0-18473 GCA_032466395.1 Aegires albopunctatus | reverse complement strand
TCCAAATCTTTATCTAGATCTAGCTGACCCTTTGCAGCGTTTCTTGCCTTGCAATACCGTAGTTAAACAACACAATGGTAGAAACTTAAAAGGTTTCAGTGCAAGAAGACCGGGCTTAAGTGCCAAGTCTAGCCGAAAGTGATATTTAGTTCAACAAAAGACAGTGGTTTTATATAGCACTTTTTATAACGGGAAAAAAAAAAAAAAAAAAAATCCTCTGTAAACCTAAAACAGGATATATAATTAGACATCATCAATGGCCTAGAATTTGAGTTAAAACGTAAAGTTCCCCAATAGTCATTATTGAACGGAGAGTTAGACCACACGGATTCGCGTAGTAGTTTTGCCAAATTGCTTTCCATAACGACTCTACTTTCACCGGATATAAATACATTGTAGATCTAGATCTAGATCTAGCTGCCCATTCATTGATGGGTCAACAGAGACACCGTCCACACAAACATAGTATAAATAAAAAGTGAATAAATAATAATATAGTAAAATAAAAAAAATATAAAAACTTGATCAAAATTTTTAAAAAGGCACAAATAAAAAAGAAGATAAAAAAATAAAAAATAAACCCACACAAAAAAAAAAACACAACAACAACAAACCCATCGGGTCTGGCTTTGAACCCAGTGCTCCCGCTTGGTAGCCCTGCGCACTATTGATTGGACCACCGGGACTGCGTGTATGGCTAGTGTTTCGTTTAGTCAAAATAGATGGCCTTTTGTTGATTGGATCCTGCATGCAAGATCTTGGACCTTTTTTCGAGTTTGGAAGAAATCCTCGGTTTCCAATTATCTAGATTTAATTATAGATCGGAATATACATTCTACGAATGAATCTGTCTTACCCTAACAAACATATTGATTTCTTGATCGAGAAATAAATCTAGATACATATCTAGTTCTCGCTAGAATTTTAATTGGACAGATTCAGTCTCTACTGTCCGATTCTAGGTCTAAATCTTATGTTTCTAGAAAGATCTAGACCATAGACTTTGTATACTGTCTATGGTCTAGACCTGCAGACCATTATATCTAGTCAAAGTATGTCCACTACGTTTTTCTCTATTTTAGATCTAATTTCCAGTTTATATCAGTGACATTAGAACGCTACGCTAGCAATATACAGCCTCTTTTTTTGCCTAGATTCAGTAGCTGAAGGCTCAGGTCCAATACTTTTTGTTCGATACTTACGATAAGGGTAAAAAATAAGAACGTGAACCTCGTTTCATTGTATCGTTTCGTTTCTTTGAGTAAATCCCTCTTTGTATCAATGTATTGGAAAAAAATCAATATAACATTATTTGCTGCCTTTTGGGAGTTAAAATGAAAAATTTCAAAGCGTACTTTAATAAGATATTTTGTAACCGAACTTTTGGCGAAAATATTATGGATAAAGGGATTGTGGTTTAGGAGGAGAAATGAAACATGTATTTCAACTCTTTGATTATTCATAAGGATGATTGTGATGATTTAGATCTAGATCGGCTACAACTGTCTTTACTGCTTTTGAATTCATTAAGAATATGAAATAACCCCTTAGAGACAAAGACAAGAATCTATAGAAGGAAAGAAACACAATTATTTATTGCTTTCACTAATTTGTGCGCAATATTCACTACCGGTTCAGTCGTTTCAAAACTCGAACTAAGAAAATATAAGTTCGTTACTGTCAACAATGATGGCGGCGTCTATCCCTTGTATTCGTGGACAACTGCCACATAGATCTAGAGGGATTTCTCCCCGTCATCTCTTTTCGCCTATTTTGTGTTTGATTACATTGATTATCTTAATTGAGAGTGTTTGTGCAACGCCTTATACTCACTTTTCAACAAAGACCGCATACAATTGGGCCCATGACACCTCAAACTTTCAAGATGATGAACTTTTCACAATACCTGTCAGGGGAATGTCTTGCTCAGCTGTGCATACCAGTGTAGTTGCTCGGCATGGAACTCGATACCCAGGAGAGGAAGATGTCAATTTAATAGACAAGGTCCATGGAAAAATTGTTGCAGCTATAGAACCAAATAGTCATCCAGATTTATATAACTGGAAAAATAGATTCCCTCACAATAATATCAGAGCTTTAGCTAAGTTGGGAGAAGAAGAAATGGAAGGTTTTGGTAAAAGGGTGGCGAGGAAATTATCAAGTTTACTGGTAGATGAAGATCCATCAAACTTTAAATTTATAACTTCAAGTCAAGAAAGAGCAAAACAAAGTGCATCAGCATTTTATGAAGGCTTTATAAACGTTATTGGACAAGGGGGAGAAGATGAAGATGAATTTGATTCAGAGGTCAATGATGACCTTATGAGATTTTTTGATTTATGTGGTAAATATGTATATGATGTGAAAGACAATAAGACTGCAATGAAAGAATTCCTTAATTTTTGGCATGGTGAAGAAATTATCAAGATTGGAAATAAAATGACGGACAAGCTCAAAGTTGATAAAGATAATTTAAACACAGGTAACGATATAAGATGTTTTCACTATATTTCCTCTTTTCTTCCATTAATGTTCAGCGGTCATCAATTTGACCATTACTAACATTTAAGGGGCATTTTTCTTAAAACTTTGAAAGAGAGAGACTCAATTTTAAAATATGTCTTACAATTTAGTTTTATTTAGATCAGGCAAGAAAATAATGCAATTCTTTTGGTCTATTTTATTTCCGTTTTAAAATGAGATGACCGACTTTCATCTTAATTTAGTGCGACGAAACGAAAATCAGAAAAATTGTAGTTTATACGTTTATAGATTGACGGCGACGATATTACAAACCTGCCTTAATGGTCACCTCTTCATAACGGCCACCTGTACTAACGGCCAGTGGTCTGTGACACCCTTGAGTTTTTCCTAGATTTTTAACCTCTTCATAGCGGTCACCTGTCCAACGCGGTCACGGACAGTCCTTTCTGTGACAAAGAAGGCCATCTAACCTGCCCATAACGGTCACTTCTGTGAAAAAACATATGCCCTGCTCAATGGTCACATGGCTGACCATCCACCGACAACCTCACAAATTTTAATCAACGTATGAAGTAAGATAGATAAAATAAGTCTACTATAATGACATGGCTAGACAATCCCTGGCGTCATCAGTTGAGATACAGAGCTTATCTCTTGGCCAGGCCATGCAAAATCTTATCATGCTATGATTACAGCACGGCCGTGACCAGATTCGGCCAAGGTGAATCCTTCTCTTTGAAGGTGCCTTCTTCGTCTTGACTGTGCTTGATCGAGACAGAATCATCAGATTCAACCTTCGTTATATTCAATCAATGTCTGTGAACGTGGGAGAAAAAGGAAGAAGCCAATGAGGCGTGTGACCACTGCTCATTGACAAGCTAGATACGGTCATGAGGTTAAGTGGGGAATTGATCAATGCTACACAATAGGAAGAAGGAGGAGCTACTGGGGTGACCACAGCTTATCGACAAGCTAGATCCTGTCATGGTTAAGTGGAGAATTGATTAACGCTGCGTAACAAAAGGGGTGGGGGGGTGGGGTTGGGATTTACCTTGCCATCAATGAGCTTTTATGTCAACGTCTCTATGATTTATCCAGTGGTTTGATTGTTTTGCTATGGGCCTGCGTACAGTCCTAAGCCTGCAAATCGACTATCAACAAACGTTAGTAAACTGTGTATGGTAGGCCTACGTTGTTGGTTGGGAACTCAGAAGCTAGATCCTGTCATGGTTAAGTGGAGAATTGATTAACGCTGCGTAACAAAAGGGGTGGGGGGGTGGGGTTGGGATTTACCTTGCCATCAATGAGCTTTTATGTCAACTTCTCTATGATTTATCCAGTGGTTTGATTGTTTTGCTATGGGCCTGCGTGCAGTCCTAAACCTGCAAATCGACTATCAACAAACGTTAGTGAACTGTGTAGGGTAGGCCTACGTTGTTGGTTGGGAACTCAGAAGGGAAAGTTTTGCTTCCACAATTTAGCCTCTCTCCACAACGGCCACCTGTCTATAATGGTCACTTTTCTCTGTGATCTTGAGTGACCGCTATGGACAGGTTTGACTGTATATCAATAAAATAACAGGAGCTTAAAAATGAGTGATCTCATTTTGTGGCAATCAATTGAATAGTTTTAAAATTGACCCATCTTCATGGTCGGTCAGAAAATGAAATATCAGACATTTTGCAAAATGGTAGCCGTGCTAAGCCTTACGCAATAAGATAATTATTCAGCTGATCTGTAGAGCAACTGTTTTGGGCACTAAATTTCATAGTTTTATCTTCCACGATGATGTAGCAGATCGTACCTCCTTAAGGGTGATCTTTTGCTAGCACTGTTCTATCTTTTCTTTTAGCTCATTTTAGGTAAAAGGGGTGAGCTGATTTCTGTAAACTTTTTCTGCTAAGGGGTCCAATTTTATGTGCTGATTTATGGGTGCCGGATTGTTTCCTTGTGATTGCACACAATTTCAACATAGTTTGTGTTGTCATTAATTTATTTTGGTCGACCATTCAAATCAACCGATTTACAGAGTTCTTATTCCAGTTCTTCTTTGGGAACACATGAACAATCTTTGCACCACCCCAACCATTGTGTACAAGTTTAAAGTCTCTATGACGATTTTATCCTCTTGGCTAAGACTAAGAACCATTCTTACAAAGGGTGTTGTAGTAGGCCAGATCTAGATCTAGATTTAGATCTAAATAATTAAAATTTATGTCTAGATCTATTAACAAAACGAGATCTTAAGTTGACGCGGAAATTATGATTTAAATTTTGTCGTAGAATAGGACTAAAAGAAATGAGAAACATTACTCAATGCTTCAATCAAGTGATTTTATCATGAATGTAATTTTATCCACCATAGTAAGTTGTCTGCTCTGGCTGGAAACTAGTTGTGAATATAAAAATGCAAACGTAAAACTGTAAACTGCCGTTGAATCTATTCTGATCAGTCATAACTGAGCAAAATCACATTTTGATATTTGCCACTTGGAATTCGTCTCAGTTAAAAATTTGTTATGCGTTTATTTTTGGATAGATTTTAATGAAATTTCATACACCAATGTAAACATTTTGTTGCTAAATCTGTGAAAAAGTTTGAAATCGATAGTCAAATAGAAGCGATAGTGAAGCTCAAAGTTCCTGTGCATTTTTTTTTGGCCCACCCGATATAATAATAATACAGTTGACTGCTGTTATTTGCAACACCTTGGGAGCGGCAAAATTGTTGCGATTAACCGGATTTGTCATTGGCCAGGCATTTTAGGGTAATTTACCGACTGGGTATGCCTGTTGCAATATTACTTCATACATGAAAAACTTTTTTTTATGCTCTGCTCTTGTAAAAAGCAATCCATAGCAAGAGAGAGGGAAAGAGGAAGAGAAAGGGAGAGATAGAGATTAGAGGAAAAGAGAAAGGGAAGAAAGAGAGAGTGAGAAAGAGAGGCCCTTAATTAACCCATGCATCAGATTAGGGGCATCCTCTTTGATATTGTCGAAGCAGTCCATCGCAAAAGTCGGTACAGATACCAGAAAACAGAGAGTTCACTAACTCAATCTTATGGCCTTCCTTGATCTGTGACAGTTGTCGAAGATTCGGTTTGCTAGTTGACTCAATTACACATGTTATTCAATGTTGAAATGAGTGAATACAGAAATAGTATGGAAAAGGTACTCATAGGTGTGCTCTCAGACCTCTCGGTAAGCTGCAACTTCCCTGAATTCGCATCTCGAATTTAACATGTATCAACTACGACTTTATCCTAACACATATTCTCACATGTGATGGTAATTAAGTATCAACAAAACATCAATGGTTTGTAATTTACCTACTCAATAATTTATTTCTGGAAGGAATTAACAGATGATATATGAAATTGAAGAATGAATGATATTCAAAACCCCATGCTTGATATCCGCCCAAGAATGGACTTTTCAGGAAACTAGGCTTAAGCCCTTGGCTATTTTCTTTAATCCAAAATCACCAATAATGGAATTATGACAACCTATCATTTAATTTGACTTAACCCCTAAGGATTATCAACTCTAGATAATTAATCAGTGGAAAAATATAGTATATCCATGGGATTGTGCTCTAGGAATATTCCTAACTAAAATTTGTAAAGAATATTAGGACGAATAAATTCTGATTACCCAAACAATCATAAACTCATTCTTGGATAACCATTCCCAATCAAAGAATCAACATGAAACATTTGTATGAGTGAGAGTATAAGGAAATTAACTCAATAAACTTCAACAAGGTTCTCTTACTCGAATTGCTCCCCTTCTACCGATCCATATTTAGATCTCTTTCTAGATCTAGAACTAAGTCACTTGCTAAGGGTCTGTCGATCTTCTAGTTGGAACCGGTTCGATCTCGATCCCATACGCCGACACAACGACTCCTTGTGTTCATGCTACTTATCAAAAGGACGAAACATCAGTGAACACCAGGATCGAATCAGATCTAAATCGTCGGGTTGAACATTATACTTCTAGACATCTACATCATGCTTTTTCTATCCTGTCACTGGGCCTAACTTGCCCGTGGGAAGAACCCTAGTAAACAGAAATAAGAATTCTACTAGATCCACATCTAAAACTAGACTTACTCTTTAACAACATAATTTATAGAAATGATACTCTTAACGCTATAATATTACCAAGCCACTATAATATTACCAAGCCAATATTAATGTAAGACAGACTAATAATTCAATCTCTCTAGCAACTCAGTCTACGAAACCAACGACTAGCTATCCATCTAACAGCTATCATTCTACTATAAGAAACCAACATTCTAGATTTACACAATTCTTACCCTAGTAGGGAAAAACAGGATAAGTGACACTCCCAAACAAGGGGATATTTCAGACTTGTTCCAGAAAATCATATCTTCTGTCTACCAAGTCTCATGGTGGAGACAGGACAGCTACGTCTGCTTGCTTTGAAGGTTACTATCTAAGTGAGAGCAATGCTTAATTCAGTTTGGCGCCTAGGAAAAATTTGTGACGTAAGCCGCGTCACAGCAAATCTCATTAGGAATACACAACTTTAGAGTCCCAATCAAAGGAACTCACTGATTTAATAATCTCTAACAAAATTTAAACAACCGAAAATTATACAACTCCTTGACAACAGTCAGATTTAGTCCTCACTGACAGACACTGGCAAGAAAACATGATCTTTTGATAGTGAAATCAATGATGACACGACGGTCGGCGCCATGCTGTGTAGATGACAACACGTCATGTGGTCATGATAGTCAGGCCGTGGCTAGGGGCGGGTCTAAGAATTAAAGATGGTCATTGAACAGGTGAGGTGCACGCAATTGCATTGGACAGCCTAGACGGGAACTTGCCCGTGGCTAGGAGGCGGGAATTATGCAGGCAAGGCGCATGCAAATGAATTGGTTACAGTCTATCCACTGGCCATAACACAAGATAGTCTGAGAGGCGCAATAGGTGGGGCTCAAACTATCCTATCTATAGAGAGTTTTGGGGTAGGGTTTAAATTTGGAAAAGTAAGACAATGGTTAAGTAAACAATAAAAATCTCTTCTCAGAAAAATTGAGGATTGCCAGACATTCGAGGGACTCGTGACTCCCAAACCCTTATTATTATTAACATTCATTGATTTGGCAGGCTTTTTCAGCCGCTAGCCTGGCTGGCTGCATCACCTTGCAAAGAGATGATGGCATATTTTACTGCACGCTAGGCCCGCATTCAGTGTAAAGCTATTGTATCGTTGCGATTGTTTTAGGCAATGTTAGCGGAGAGAGACGAACATCAGCTAGAAAAGTGTGCAATCAGACAAATGTTGACCAAGAATCGAAGGCAAGGTGTTGCTATTATCCTAAGATAGTTGCGATTAACCAGTGACTTTTATATAGAATTAATTTTGTTTCTTGAGAAAAGTTGCGATTAAGCGGAAATTGCGAATAACTGAAGTTAACTGCAATAATGATTATAATATTAATAATAATAATAATAATAATAATTGTAAAGCACACACATCATTAAAAACCATATTTGAAATAAAAGTATTAACTAAGAAATTGTAAATATTTTGCCTTTCTTTGATATATGCTATTTTCTATTAATTCAATTCACATTGTATGATACGCGTAATGACATTTTGATTTCTAGATAAAATTTGTCCTATCAGTCAGCTTGTTTATAAAAATCAAATCTTTATTTTATTTTTTCTGTTGGCATCTCAACCTAGCATCAATTTTATGATAATAATATTGCAGTGTTTCACCTCAGTAAGAATTATATGATTTTTTAATGAATTTTTTTCAGTTGAGGTGCGTTTGATCTATTTGATTTGTGGTTATGAAAAGGCAATATTTCAATCCTCACCCTGGTGTTCATTACTGGACGAGGAAGACATGGAGATTTTGGAGTACCTTGGAGATTTAAAGGTATTTTTACGAAGCAAATATAACAAAACATTAATCCTTACATCATTGTGTATCTCCTTGATGTAAGCATAAGTCCTCACTTGCCTCAGGTGTAGCATTTAATATTTTTCCATGACTGAAAAATGTATTCTTGCCTAGCAAGCCATATATAATTAAGTCTTTTCTTTTGTGTTATGAGATATCATTATTAAGGGAAGTGCAATTGAACATTTTAATGTTAATGGTATGATTGTGAAGCAGGTCTGCACTATTAATTATATAAAGTTAAATTAAATATATGACACCTTTTAAAGCAAGCAGAGGTGCTATATAGTCTTCTTCAACATAAAGGTTTATAAAAAAGGAGCCTTAAAAAACCCTCAGCTAGTCTTGGATCATCAGTGTAGATTTTCAATGACATCTTCAAAAGATGACTTTTATTAGAATGTAAAAATATAAATTCTTGGGGATCAGGAACTACTCTCTTACCCAGAGATTACACTTGTTCTCTTTTACTGTATGCAAAAGGGAATAACATAACACAACCCAAAGTATTGAAATACTTGAACTTTAAATACTTTTTTGTTAGTGAAAGCTGCCTCAGCTGATGAAGTCATGCATTGTTGAATATTCCTTTTCTTTTCCATCTTGTTGTCAGCATTACTACATGAATGGCCACGGCCACCAGATAACATGGATGCAGAGTTGTCCTCTCTTGTCTGATATCTTTTTGATGATGGATGAAGTGATCACTGAAATTGAAAATACAGAAGATGATGAGGAAATGGACGGGTAAGATTATTGATAGTATTGTTTGTGATTTATTTACCTTCTTAGACTTCTTTCAACCTTTATTACCCTTTAACCCAAGAAAAGCACAAACGATTATTTTGCGACTTGTTTTGGTTGGACGGAGACATTTGCAGACAAAGAAATTGTTCCCTAGTATGTCCATGACGAGAGACAGGCATATGGCAGCCCGACATTTTAGGCAAGAGATCTTTCCTTTTTTAACACTATTAACAGATATTTCCATTTATTTCATGAGATTAAAGATAGTTTTGATTGGAAGAAATTGTTAGATTCCAATTCCAGCCAATGAGATTGAAGTTTGAATTAACCTTGGAGCTTTTATTGTGGATTTGTTATTCGTCGATAAAGTGACTCTAGTCGTTGAGTTTTGGTCCAACTCACTTCATGACCTACATTTTTTTTTTCTGTGAAGTGAAGACACACTCATGCCTAGGCAATGCTACTTCTGTGACACTGAGCTTTTCTTGGGTTAACATTAGAGATAGGCTACTAGTTCATACTTCCAAAGTCCATACTATGCTTTTATATGTAACAACAACCTCAGGCGATTTGCAATGTTCTTTCTTAGAAGTGCTGTAACATAATTTTGTATTAAAATTTTTTTTTACTCATTTCAAGTTTGGAAAATACAATGTAGTCATTTTCTCAAATTAAGACGAACATTTGTGAGAAAAAGTGATAGAAATGAAACAGTCAAACATACCTCCTTATAAGAAGTTAAATTTAGGCAGAGTGTGGGATCAATATTCATCTTTTCCAGATCCACATTTGAATCACTGCTTCTGGATAGATTTGTTTGGAGTAGGTCAGATCCAGTAATGCAAAATTGGCTCTTGTAGTGCACACCATTTTGCTCAATTGCTGTGATGGGCTTATCAGAATTCAGAGTAAAGGAATTATAGAAGAGGGTTTTGAACATATTTTTAAAAATACAGTGCAAGCCGGGTTAAATGGAACAGCACTGTTTCAGGTAAAACGTTCCAATTAAGCGGCTCCCATGGATAGAGGCCCCTGAACATAAGTGGTGAATCCTATATGTACTTGATTAGCGTAACTGATACCAGAATGTTTATGATATGCACAGCGTGTGGTACTGGCGGTTGTATTGTATGCCCATTTTACCCTTCATATGTTTGAAATGAATGTATGGCATCTTATGAAGAATCAAATAATAATCCCATCCTTTTCATACAGAAAAGATTTTTCTTAGGACAAGTGTAACCATGATGACACCAATGACTCCGACTGCTTAATGTGTGGATAAGTCTAGCAATTGTGATGAATGGTTCCTCTAGCCACGCCTTCACATCACTTTTTGGTGAACAATGAGATTCAGTGCATCTACAATTTAAAATCTGACTTATAAAGCAATGCTCCATCCCAAGTTTTATCACCCGATGTGTGTTAAAGAGAAAAGAGAGATATAAAAGAAAGAAAAGGATGAGAGAGAGAGAGGGGGTGGGGGGGTGGCCCATTAGGTACATGTGGGTGGAGCTTAAGTGATAAACTGGCCTGTTAATTTCACTTTCACTTTCACTTTGCTTATAACACAATGTAAGCTTCTTTTCATTAAGCCAGGTGGGTGATTTTGACCAATTTCAATATGGCCTGCTAGCCATCCATTCATTGTTCTCTATCTTTGTGTTAGGCCATTCAAAAGTTCATGCTATGCATGTCTCCGCATATACAGTAGTACACGGCTACAGCGGCACCCGCTACAACGGGAACATCGCTACAGCGGGACTTTACCAGAGTCCCCTTTTATTTTACTATGTAAACTCTATTACCTGTGCTCGGATACAGTGGGGCATGGAAAAGCCCCAACTCGGATACAGCGGGAGTGATCGAGCGAGCTTTAGATCTAGTTTACGGTAATTTGGTGTGGCTTTATGATTGATGAGTGAGGTGAAGCAGACAGCAGAGAGAGATGGTGCGGAGTGACGTGTTGTTACTGTTAGGCTACGCGAGCCATCCCAAAAGTGATGAGTCATAGTCATAGGCCTAGTCTAGCCACACAAAAAAAATTGAAAAGAGGAGAGCGTGTAGTGTGTGATTCAGGTTCCCGATTCCTTGCGATCATTGATGCGCATGCCTCCACTTCATCAATTCTACAGTGCCGGTACGATAGGCCTATGTATTTAGGCCTAGACGGCACATAGCACAAGCAACAAGAAAAGATGAGAGAAAAGGAAATGCTTTTAAAAAATCATGTGGTTTTAGAATTTTTTCTGGTAATTACCCTTTGCATGCCTATAGAGGGAACTCGCTTACAGCGGGATTTTTCTTCTGCTCCCAAAAGTCCCGCTGTAGCCGTGTACTACTGTACCACCCAGACATTCACATGCTTTATTCATGGCATAATGATCACATATTCCACCTAAATCTTGCACCTGATAATTGATGGGAATTTATTTGTTTCAGTGGTCTTTTTATTACAATGTTATTTTTTCAATTTGAGACGATGACCATTTTCACCATTCGAATTAAGTGGCGGGACTTCCAATTAATCAGTATAATTTATAAAGGGAGAATTCTGTCCCAGACGAATTGTTCCAATTAAGCGGCGTTCCAAATAGCGTCTTGCACTGTATCTGATATTCTTTCTTTTCAGATTCCTTGTTGGACAGTTTGCGTTTGGACATGCAGAGACTCTTGGTCCTCTATTAGCCTCTCTTGGACTGTACAATGATTCTGTTCCACTGAAAGCTGATAATTTCAAATCACAGAAAGAGCGCAAATTTAAAACAAGCGAAATCCTCCCATTTTCAGCAAATGTGATGTTTGTATTGTATGAGTGTGTTCCTGAAGATGTTGGAGAGGATGAAGAAGTAGAAGAAGTGGATTATTTCATCAAGACGCTGGTCAATGAGAAACCAGTGGTGCTACCCATGTGTGAAGAATTTCATTGTCCCTATTTCAAAGTACGTGATCATTTCAACGACCTCATTGATGGCTGTCATTTCCAAAAACTTTGCAAGAGGAAAATTGTTAAAGATGAATTGTAAGTGTTCAGGAAAGCAGTTGAAAGCTGTAGCATTTGATTTCATTATATATGAATGATTGAATACTATACTTCTATAATAATTTTAAGCGCCTTTAGATCATTGTTCCTATGAGATGTTGGCACTATGTAAATGTTCATTATTATTATTACCATTATTACCATTATTATTGTTATCATAACCATTATTGATTATGATAACACCCAAGTCATAAAGTCAACCTTTTGAAACATACAATCGCAGATCTTGATTCGATGAAAGAGAAAAAAAAATTCTTTCTTTAACTTAAAGTTTTAACTTTTAAATGTGTCATAAGAATTGTGCTTTACTCTTAACATGTATAACAGAAATTTGAATTTTGACAGTTTCTATCAAAAATTGACTTTGGTGATTTAAACTACGCGGCTTTGATGTAACAAATACAGTTTTAAATTGTTGATTATATGTTGTGAAGGAAGAACTTTCGTCCATTTTATTTAAGTGCAAGTTATTATTTTTTTTTTATCTTGTCCTCTTCAACTCTAGTTCGTGCTCATTTCATATTTATTTATGCCACAGATGAGAAAAACAAAAGTTGCAAGACAAAACCAAACCCATATTTTTAAAGATATCATTATGAAACCTGATTGGCTAAAGTTGCTTTTTTTGTTTTTGCTTTGATTCAAAATAAAGACTGATAACACATTATGAATTGGACAGCTCAGGGTAGTTATCATTATAGTTCAATTCAATGAGGCCATTATAGAACAAACATAAGGTCATTGGGTCATGACCTCTTTTTAACTCATGACATGTAATATGTATGCCTAGAAAACAAGTATTCTTGTCTCTCTGACTATTGCCAATAGAGGAAGGCTGTAGGATTTAGGCTAATCTTTATATGACATATACATATAAACAAAAAGACAGATTGTTATGTCCCTCCAATAATATAGTGGTAGTGTTGTTACTTTTGTTACTGAACTGGTTCCATTTATCTTGTGACCAGAGGATACATGTAGTTGATAATCCTAACAAGATATTATATTTTGTACGAGGGTCGTTTGGAAACTAATGTGAAAATTATAACTTTTGAATCAACCAACATTTTTAAAATCTGTAAACAGTGTGCTAAATCTTATTAAACACACACTTTCTGCATTAAGTCTAAGCACTGTCATTGAATGCCCCATGTTGATATAACTAAAACAAAATGGCTACCCACATTAAAGATTGGTCAAGGGTGAAGGTCAGAGGAGTCGTTAGATTTCTTTAGGAAAATGGATAAAATGCGACTGAAATTCATAAAGAAATTATTGCCACATATGGTGAGAATGTTACAAACAAAAATCATGTTTATCATTGGTGTAGTTTGTTTAAAGGAGGCAGCCCGACCCTTTGGGATGAGCCACGCATTGGCATCTGTCCTCGCCACCTGTGAAAAATGTTAAAGCCCAACAATCGGCGAGAAAGTTAATGGCTACCAGTGCACTTCTTGTTGACTTTATGCCTCATGGACAGAGCATCAACTCTGTGCAACTCTTGATAAACTTAGAGAAGCTGTGCGATGCAAAAAGCCAAACTTATTTTGACTCAGGGCGTTATTTTTTTGCATGATACAGTGGTTTTGACAAGAGACTGGTTTCGACATTATGGTTGGTAAATATTACACCACCTACCCCATAGTCCTGATCTCACTCCGTCTGACT
The DNA here is from genome assembly GCA_032466395.1 of Aegires albopunctatus. Taxonomy (NCBI): domain Eukaryota; kingdom Metazoa; phylum Mollusca; class Gastropoda; order Nudibranchia; family Aegiretidae; genus Aegires; species Aegires albopunctatus. The sequence goes on along the minus strand of JASKDV010227990.1, from coordinate 4,578 downwards.
ATCATCTTTTCGGTCCCCTCAAATGCCACTGTGGAGGCCACAAGTTCAACAAAGATGAAGCCGTCATAAACGAAGAGAACGACTAAGCTGACAAAACTTTCTTCAGTGAGGGCATACATTATTTGGCATGCCGTTGGCAAAAATGCAGTGATTGTCAAGGCGACTATGTTGAAAAGTAGACAAATAGTGTGAGGAACTTTGGTGTAAGTTTTAATGAGTTACAATAAAAATGTATCAAGTTATAATGATTTTCACATTATTCCGAACGACCCTCGTAATTGAACGTTGTGTTAGATTCGGTGACACGTACAGCTGGCTCAGGGCCGTACGGTCAAGAACATTAATACCTAGACTAACTAATTACAACAATAATTAACACTAACAGACAATACGGTCAAAATACAACTACATAACATGCAAGACAGCACTACAATAATAGGGATTAACTAAACTAATAAGATAACGTTAACACAATAATATCAATTTATTAAATAATCGATATTAAGAAAGAATATTACTCTCCTTTTAACACTTATGTATACTTATTAAATAGATTCATGATAACACAAGATCCTAGACTTGTAGATGAACGACACATGATCCATCACTCACTCGCTTATGTCTGGCGGTGAGTCTAGCATTGTTTCGCACTCGCTACCGGTCACTCTCTGCATCTGATACAATGCCTCACTAGGGGGGTCAATTAATTAGAGCTCGCACAGTCTTCTTCATGATTGTGAGTGTTTTCTCTCTGGATCTATATCGACTCCAACCATTCTCAAGATTCTTCCAACCTGTCTTCCCGAAGGAATAATTCAACAACATTCTGACAATGGCTTCCAGCCAGTCAATCACTCACTTGCACTCTGGTAAGATAACAATGGAGAAGAGAGCGAATACCCTTTCGCCTCTTATTAAATATGAATTTAAGAAACGATCTATCCAATGGGATCAGGCGGCTGGTCACATGTTCCCGCACCACTGTAACAACTCAATTCATGATAACCATGAAATAAACATGAATTAAAACTATCACTTCTCGACATTCGGCAGCATTTCAATTGAGGATCATCATAAAATGACACCAAGCCCTACTTTGGATACATTAAGGAGGTGGGGAAGATCACCTATTACCTTTTAAGTTTTGTCTGAGGTAAAAAATATGAAGGTATTAAAATGTAATGTTATTTTTTGTTGCATGATTCATTTACATTGTTTTTCATTTTTTATTCTTATTTCGATGTGTATATGTATATATATTAATCTGGCATGGTTATTAAGCGCTGGCTACCCGCTCCTTTATACTTTATGAGTATTTGAGTATATCAGTATTCGTCCCTCTAAATCCTGTGGGGTATTTGTCCCAATACTCGTGACATCAAAGCAGGCATGTTGACAAGTTGACAATAGGTGACACTAATAGGCTATGAAAGAGGATGCCTGCTTTGTTTTTGCTATGGTTTGGCCCAATATATTCCTATCAAATTCTAACCTATCATTGAATGAGCTATATTATAAAAAAAACAACAACAACCCAACAACAACAAAAACAAAAATAAAACCTAGACTATGTAGCCTGAAAAAGGCCCTACAGACGAATGGCTAACTGGAATGTATAAATCGAATGCCTAACTCGAGTACCCCGACGATGCCTAAAGAAATCGTGTGCGACTTCTATTCGTTCGAAGTACACAATATGCCTGGAAGTCGAGTATCCCTACCTATTCCACGAAGCGATTGTCTCTCTTGTTAAGTTAAGCAAACCATGGCATGGCGTATGCCACCTCCCTTCCTCTGTCACTTTTCTTCCTGTCAACGCTCTGTACTTTTTTCGATTTTTTTAATTTCCTGACTACGCACTGGAGTGGCAGTGCTTCGTTGTGGCTAGACTTTTTCTCCCCCTTCCCACCCCTACCCCTCTTCTTAGTTTCCCATGATGTTTGTTTCCCATTGACAAGTGACACATTAGCTGCTCTCTATTGAGACACGACAACTTCACTATCAACAAGTAGTAGTCGTGTTGGAGAAATAATTAGTGTATGGAAACTTCACGTTCGAGGTATCTGATTATACTTGCACTCCTACTCGTTGCCTGTGTGCTCCTAATGGTTATGTTTGTCAAGTTAACATGTATTTTTATTTTCTCTCATAAATATGTCAAATGTCATTGAACAGGTGTAGTATAGTTACTGAGATGAATGATTAATAAATAATCCAAGATGATTAAAACAAGAATGTTATGAGATGATTATCATGAGATAGACATACTTGCACAATTCAGGAATTTTTAGTTTTCATGACCAATATGACATATTATTATTTTGATCTATTTATAAATTCCAAAAAAGGTTTGTCGTAGGTTTTACTTCCAGCCTAAACCGATACTCATTTTGACATTTTGGAGTGTGTAAGCCTTTTTATGTCTAATGTCTACACATAGATGCCAACCAGTATGATAAAATCATGCTAAGTTCGATTTGGCCAATGCAAAAAACATGATTGATAATCTCATTAACTTCATCTTGGGTGAAAAATGTTACTTTATTAGTCACTACCTTTCCATTAACTAGGCTTGAAATACCTATGATGAAGGTAAGGCAACTTCAATGCTGATGTTTCTATTCATTGCTACAAGGTTTTTTCTTCTTGGGAAAATGGCTGTTAGTGTAAGGCCCCTTAGAAAAGTATGATTCTGGTTTCTGAAAAGTTGCCAGCTATGTCTACATAGTGATGGATGAATGGCGGTCATTCCTTTGCAGAGAATATATTACGATGCCAGTATGTTCACTTTGTCAATGAAAGACAGAGAATTTTGTTTTGTTTTGTCGTTGTTAAGTCAAATGGCAAAATGGTTGACATAATCTATATGACAATGACATCACTCACCATTTATGTAGTCTTCATTGTAATCATATCAAAATTAGTACTTTGCATCATGTCAATTGGAAGACCAACACACACCCGATTCAATCATTGTGTAAATTCGTGATGACACGCCCAAAGGGTTCGGTGAATGCGCATATGAAACTGGAAGGTTCGGTACCTCAAAAAAGGTTAAGAACCACTGGTCTAAAGGCTACAAGTGACAAATAGGGTATCACTAGTGGCAGATGGCTTCTTTAACACCAGCTTTTACTTCATTTTTGTCATTGCCCTTTTGCTATATTTATAACTATAACAAATTTATCAAATGTATGGAGAAGGGGGGTAAGTGAGAAAGATGCTTTGATATTTCTATCACTCACTGAACTTTAACCGTTATACCTGTCACAATTCATGGAAGTTTATTTTATGATAACAGCTGCCATTGGATTTGGTTGATTACTCTTTATGGACTCACATTCACAAAATATAATATGTGCCACATGTTTCACCAGTATGGACATTATAATTTTGAAGGGATCCTTGTATTTAATTTATCTATCGCTGCATTGCCATATGAAACAGTTACATGTTTATTTTAAACAGCTTATTATTATGATTATGACAATGACGTTGTTCAATGCATTTATTACATTATTGCAGTTCAGAATGCATTACGGGTCACTCAGGGGTCTACTTAAAATTCATAGAATTATTCTTTTCTTGTTTCATAGACGCTTGATTTTGTTCATATTTTATGGAATAATATTTCTTGTTGTAGATCTTGTGAGATATGCAGTAGGACTATATAGTAGGTGAGATGACATTTAAAACATTGATGTGTAACCATCATGGTTGAGTGGGTTTAATATAACTAACCACCTAATAAAATGTATCTGATTCTGACTCATGTAGGTTGATCTTGGTGTTGAGCAGTATTTTTATTTGACCATTTACTAAATTGATCTATGCATTCTTGACACTTTGTAAAAAAATTTTTCATCATGATTAATCAGAGATGTCAAGTGTTTCCTTATCATTTATGGAATTTCTATCACATTAATAATTGTTATTATCATTTTATCAGCATTATTATTATTATTAGTATTATCATCATCATCATTACTATTTTTTCCTCTTAGTTATATTTGTTTTTATTGTTATTGTTGTTGATGTTGTCAAAGTTACAGACCATCAACACACTACTAAACTTCTATGCCTTTTGTGGTTCCCCGGGTCCTCAATTGAGAGCAAAGAATAGGATCACTGCTTTCTCCCATTGCATGTCGTAAGAGGTGGCTAAGGGAATGGGAGCTCTTTCTCCCATCTGTCCTCTATCTTCTGTTTATCACGCTCTTTTGTCCCCTAAGCAGAGGAAGGGGAAGGTTTTGCTGTGGAGGGAGGTAGGCAAATACCCCATGGCGATCCCTTTGTGTGCATTGCCTAACTTAAAAATACTAATGGGATTACTTGCTATCTTGAAGAACCAAGTAATTCTGTACACGAAGGGCGTTAGGAAAATCGTAGGTTGTCTTTGTGGTGCAGTTTTGGGGTCTTGATGGCCATCGTTATTTGAATTGCTTCTTTTCCTCCAGGGTGACTTTATTCCCTCTTCTAAAATCTATTTCTTCTACTTCTACTTCTCCCCGTGTGGTTCCCGGGGGTAAAGAATAGGGCCAACGCTTCTCCATGTGCGGGTCGTAAGAGGCGACCAGG
>JASKDV010227879.1:0-18475 GCA_032466395.1 Aegires albopunctatus | reverse complement strand
CCAAACATGCCTGAGATCTGGGAATTTTCTGACCTAAAGATTAGGATTAGCACTATCTTGAAACCTAATCATGTTGCTATCCAATTAATTTGAAACTTTGACCCTAATGTAACAAAAGGTAAACAATACTGGTGGAACTAGCCATATATATTTCGAGGATATATGTATGTGCTGCTATGTGTTTGTGTTATATATATATATATATTTTATTATTTATTTTCTTCCACAACTAAGTTTAGATATAGGTCCGTTGTTTTTTTCTGTTCTTTTGTATATAAACAAGAAAGAATGCTGTAAAAGTAAATATAGTTTTTTTCCAATATTTGACACACATGCAAATTTATTCCTCACTATAACCTTTCAGAAAATATATTTCTTTCATAAAGCGTAAATTCTATTTTTTTAAATTTCAATTGAGTCAAAATATGAGCATCCCTTTGCCACACCTCCGTTTTTCCAAAACAATCACAGTGAGTAGCAACTGGTCACTGCCTGAATGTCACATCTGGTGACGCCCATAGCTTATCTTGGGTTAAATGTAAAAGTGAAGCCACAGTTGAGTCCATATAGAACAAAAAGGACAGCATGTTAGAATGATCCAACCAGAGTCCATTTGAAACTATAAGTATAAGAGATAATTTTCTATTTCATCCTGGTCTGCAATTATTTGTTGATGTTTTAATTCTTGACAAAGGTTAAATGTCAAATTGTCATGTATTGTGTTTTAGCTGAGTCAATTTTTATCTCTTTCTTATCCTGAAACAGGTAGGGCAATGTTAAAATAAAAAGCAGCTGCAATATTCCTTATACTGATACACACTAATACAGTCTGGTCTCTCTCATCCGGACTTCTGTAATCCGAATCCCTCCGTAATCTGTACAAATTTGTTGGAAAGGATTTTGTTTTGATTATTTCTTAGTTATTCCCTAATATGGAAAATTCTGTAATCCGAACGAGTTGCCGGGAACGGAGGTGTTGGGATTAGAGAGACCAGACTGTATATATTTGTTTTCATTGTTGCAGAGTTGTTGTTTATTTTTTTAGCTTTTTCTTGGGAAATGAGCATTTATATCAGACTATGCATTACATGTGTTATATATATATATATATATATATATTATGGATACGATTTTTGTCTTATATATATGAAATTGTTGTCGGCTACAAAAAGACTCTTTTCAACAAAAATGATTCATATTAGTTATCTGAGGCTTCGTAAATAACACTCATTTCTATCTTTACCAATTTTGTACTACATTGTACTTCAATTCTTAATCAGGAATTTGAAAAAAAAAAGAAAAGCTTGTGAAATCAATGATTATGTTTTTGATTTTTAATTTTGTTTTGTTTTGCTGAAGAGTATATTTTATTCTAAGGATGGCTAAAGGTGTATTCCAATTTCTTTTTTTTTCGATTTTTATACACTTCTACTTAAAAGTTAAATATATGATTCAGAAGAATCTCCTTTGGAGGCCAACTTTATTTTGTGAACTACAAGGTTGACTTTTGTTTCAGGTATGCGTCAATTGGCGAGCCTATCTATATCACATGAAAGCTAAACACACAGAGTCTGGAGGAAAAAGATTTACGTGCAATGTAAGTAGATTTATTCAAGGCATTGATGCTTTAATTTGTCATTTTTTTAAAAATTAATAAAGACTCATATATTTGAAGGGAATTTATTTTGCTTTCCTTTTTGGAAAGAAATGTACACCTTGAATTGCATTAATTACTGTGATAAGACGTTAAACATTTGAAAAGAAAAGATACCAGTGGAATTTTGTTGACAAATTAATGAAGCGATGGGCTGAATTTGGCAAAATAAAAATCTTAGACTAAAGATGGTCAGCAACACTAATTTTGTTATAAGAAGGATGATGAAATGGCAATTGATCCGTTTTATTTTTATGTCAATTTTTGACGAGGAATACATTGAGTTAGTGGATAGCATTACAGTTACATTTTTTGAAAACCAGGAAGATGGAAATCTTTCATTTTTTAATACAAATTGAAATTTAAAAAATAAATCATGTTCTCTTTATTTAGAGACAGATTTTTTACATTAAAGATTCCATTATGTTCAAAATATTGAATTACGAGCGCCCTGAAGCTTCATGTCTTGACATAAAAATTGTCATTGACGGATGTAAATTATTGTCTATGATTTAGAAGTATTCTTGAGACAAAAGTACATATGTTTTGTCAGTCATCTTGATTTATTATAATTCATTGTGGCTTTGATAGCTCAATGATCAAGGCTGTCTTCAAGACCTCGAGTTTCATTCCCAGCTGCCTTGAATTTTGGTGTTGAGTAGAGAGGCTCTGAATCTAAACACAATTTGGATCACGTGACTCATATATATATGTAAAATGTGTACCAGCTACAGCTGGGATTAATATCTACAACAAACTGGCATCTTGTCCAGGATGTGATTTAACGTCACACATTTTCTGCTTTCTGACATCTTACCTCTTTAACCTTCGACTCCATGGGTTGAAATTTTTATTCAATAATACGAGTATTTTGGGGGGTTGTTTTATATTATTAAGTATTATTTAATTATTAGTATTATCATCATCATCACCAATATTATTATTATTATTATTATTATCATTATCATCATCACCATTACTGTTATATTTTTAATTTTATCGAAGATTCCTTTGTGCTCAAGGATTAGAATAGAGTAAATAGACTTCTTCTACTTCTAGCGTATCGATATAATACCTCAATGCAATACACAGTTTTATCTTTTTCAAAGTTTATGATGTGAACTGTTTAGAATTACCTGATTTCAGCTGATTATTTTTGTTCTTTCAAATCTTTTTCCTGCACCTTACCATCTTTCCCTCAAATTTGTCTCGCCTCTCACTCAGCCTTGATTTTTTGTTTGTTCGTTTGTTTGTTTGTTTGTTTGGGTTTCTTTCATTTGCTATTGTGTTTTATCCATTTCAATTTTTATTTTGCTTTCACCATGAGGAATGATATCAATGTGTGCTTTCTTCTATTTATATATATATATCTCCCAATTTTAGAGTAGCTGCGAGGCATTTTATTTTACACATATGTATGTTATGATTTGATCCTCAATCAATATTGTTTTGCTTTATCACGTACTTGTGGTGGTTGTGAAAGTGACTAGCTACAACCACTTATTTTCAGTCATGTGAGATAAGAATATGTCTCAAAAATGCAATCATAATGTGAATTGTTACGGTCTTGTTTAAAGTATTTTAACGTAATAATATTATATATGAGAGAAATTATTTACAATTTTGTACGTTTGGAAATCAGGTTATCAGCATTTTCTACTAACTCTCATATTTCTCAAACTTACTTTTAAGTAAGATTATATTAGTTGCCTGATGTACAAAATGTATACATATATATATCATGTCTTTCCTATCATTCTGCAACACCTTTTGCTGGTCTCGCTCAGAAAGTTGTATTTTTGCTTCCAATTAATGTCCTTAGCAGCACAGCACCCCAGATAGATGTAATTAACCTGGAAGATGTAATTAACTTTTACCGACATTTTGATTAATAAAGCTTCTACCAATGATCATGATTATTCAGAGATAAAGGTGGTTTATTTTGTAGTGAATAATAGTGTTCATGGTCGGAAAATTGGAAAGGTCTGGGAATTTTACTTCTGAAATTAAAGACATAGAAAAGTCTTGGAATTTGATGTTAAAAATTTAAGAGATGGAAAAGTCTTGGAATTTTACTTAGGAAATTTAAGACCTATAGAAAAGTCATGGAATTTGACGTTAGAATTTTAAGACTTGGAACAGTCATTGAATTCAACATAAGAAATTTAAGTCATGAATTTGACTAAAGAATTTAAGAAATAGAGAAGTCTTAGAATTTGATAATTTTGGCATCTTGGAAAATGGATAAAAATTTAAATCAGTAAAGTTTGCTGACTGGATGTAAAAAATGGCCGCCCCTGCCATAATTTGTTATAATTTCTCAAATGAGTATGTCAATTATTACTAGAGTCTTAATTTCACTGGTGGCACTACTTTATATACGAGGTGCAAGTTGAAAACTAATACACAAATTAACAAGAAGTTGATTCAGGGGGTGAGAATTGAAGAGTTTTTTTAATTAAAAACAATGATTTCATTTGTGGTATATGAAAAACTTGTCATCATGGGGAGAATTGGGAATAATTGAGGGGTGTTTGTAGGCGTGGTGGAGTTTTCGTTATTTGTATATGATTTTGCTTGGGGGCTGTTTTTTTTTTTCGGGGGAAGGGGGAGGAGTATGTGTCCTTTTTTCGATGTTTAAGACAAACTTAGATATCAGAGATAGAAAATATCCGTTTTATATAATTAACTAACAAGGATTTGTGGTGTGGCTTGAAGGATTTGAACATTGTTTTAGAATTGATTGCTTATTGATACTTGATGTTGGAAACTTTTGGAACGACTGCTTAGAAGAGCTTTTAACAAAACTAGATTTTAGTAAAAAATCAAATAAAAATAAATAAAGCTTCATAAGGTTTTCTTTTTTTCTTCATAATCACGCAGATGCACTGAAAAACATAAAAAAGAAAAGGGAGAAGAAGGAGAAGTCTCACGTTACTTTTCCAATATTTGCTTTTCTGTTAGCGTACATAAAATTTGGGATAATTTTTTAAACTCCAGATCTCTTTGATTTTGATTTGATTAATAAGGGAATCCATATGTCATATTTAATCTAAACCATTTTATAGTGGTAAACATTGCCAGTGAAATGCTTTCCCTTAAAACCACCCTTTGGACTCTATTTAATCTAAACCATTTTATAGTGGTAACACTGCCAGTGAAATGCTCTCCCTTAAAACCACCCTTTGGACTCTATTTAATCTAAACCATTTTATAGTGGTAAACTCTGCCAGTGAAATGCTCTCCCCTAGAACCACCCTTTGGACATCATATTTTAAAATGGTTTCTCTTCTTTCTCTCCTTTTTATTTTTTTCTCATTCTTTAAAAAAAAATTGTGTAACAGCATCCACGTTTGTCAGATATCAATTTAACTTCATCATGACTGTTTTATACAATGGCGCCTTCTTCTGTTAAGGGTCAATGTTTTTTGGGTTGTTGTTTTTTAAAATTTGTATAATTAAGTGGATTTTTTCCTTTAAATTTTTATTACAAAGGAGAAAGCATTATTGACTCTCAAATTGTTTTATTATTGACTGTGTTTTAAAGACAGGACCTAATGTTTTAATTTGAATCGTTATTGTAAGATAAGCTTGATTGTAATTCTTAGTTTAGATACTGCATTCGTCCTTTTACTCAAAGGAGTCGATCCATGAGGTGGATGCTTCAGTTGTTAAAATGCATTTAGTGGTATATGACTGCTGTACACAATGCATCATGGGATTTTTCATCATTCAAGAAAGTAACTGAGGAAAAGATTACATTTTTTACACGTAACGTTTTCATCCTTTTGGCTGCTTTGAATTGTGAAAAAAAAAGGCATTTTGAAACTTCCTTAAAGATATATCGGAACTGCTAAGACATTTGATAGCGAGTCCCTTCCCCCCAAAAAACAACAAAAAAACAAAAAGACCCTAAGGCTGTCGCGGCCTTGGGTGTTCTCATTCACTCTCATGGCGTGTAATGGGACGAATACAGTGCTGTGACCACTGAATGTTCAACGAGGATTTGACCTTCCACGTTGTTTATGCAAGTAAACTGACAGTTTTGAATTTGTGTCCTCCTCCTCCCCCCTTTCAGTTATGTGGTCGCCAGTTCTACACTGGACATCGCTTGAGGAATCACATGGCAAGTCACGATGTCGGCAAAAATTACTGCTGTCACGTGTGTGGCAAGCTTTTTGAAAGTGGCAAGAAATTGGACGTACACTCTCTCGTACACCGTTTGAAAAGTTTGCACGGCCAACAACTGCAATGTCTTGACTGTGGACGTCAATATACTGAATGGATCGCCTTCAAACAGCACATGAAAACCCATGGAACCGAGGGCATTCATTACCCTTGTGGGATTTGCGGAGAGACTTTTCCAACTCAGTATGAAAAAGAAAAACACAAGCGTGTACATAAACAAGTCCAGTGTAATTACTGTTTGAGATATTTTAGATCATCATCTGTTTTGTCCGTTCACTTGAGAGTTCACACTGGAGAGAAGCCATTCAAATGCGGCCTTTGTGATAAAGAATTTTCGCTGTCCTCCGTTTTGAAAGCTCACATTCGTATACATGCCAACCAAGGGAGTTATATATGCAATCTTTGCTCAGCGATGTTCAATCAAGTGTCAGACTATTTTAAACATTACATCAAACACTTTGAAGAGGGCAATTTGCAATGTGAACTATGCAGCAAAACTTTTGATAGCGTTCAGAAAAAGAACCGCCACATGGCCTCCCATAGTGACAAGGCTGTCAGAAGTTGCCCGATTTGTTGTAAACAGTTTAGTCGCATATCACACCTAGAGGCTCACATGTTGTGTCATTCAGATAAGTTGCCACTGATGTGTAAGGTTTGCGGTAAAATGTTCTCATCTGAAGAACTTCTTTCGGTCCATTATTCCATGCATATGAATGAGGATGGCTGTGCTGACTCAACAGTAGTAAGTAACCTGTAACCGTCCTTTGCTTTTGAATCTTTAATGAAAGCTGAATCAAATTTATCACTTTGAGCGACTAGTAAAGAAATAGTTTAGCAAAGGTGAATGTGTTGGTATCGTAAAGTGCTCCATCTAGTTTTCTTTTTCAAGTCTGATAAATCGTCAATGTCGAATTTGATGCTATTGTGAACTGATTTTATTTGTATAATTGTTCTGATAGGTCCTACTCTTAAATTATCACTTGTTTTATGTTTCATTACTTGAATCCATCAGGTTCAGAAATTCATGTATTAATTTATTCTTGAGCTGTTTTGTGAAATAATTTAATTATTATCAATTCAGCAAGATATCTTGATGTTTATTTTCTTTGTCTGTTTTTAATATATCTGTCAAATATCATATATTATATTTTTCAGTAAGGCTTAATCTGATATTTATAAAACCATGAGAACATTTTGTTCACAAATTATATTAAGTTTACGGTATATATGATTCTTTCATCCTCTTTCAAAATAATATTTTTTACCTATAAATTCTATGATTAGGCCTGTCTTCCGGTGTTGCTGGTTATAGGACTTCAATTTTTTATTTAGATTATTCTCATCCCGACCTTATAATCATTTTTTTATTTGAAGATGCTACTATAAGGGATGAAATAATCCGTTTTGAAATCATCTTTTTTCAACAGATACATTACTTATTGTATGGCCTAATGTCACAAACCTTTGAGATGAAAACAACTGTTTTCATAATTTAAGTGACGAGGGTTATCTACTTACTATGTTAATACCATTATATGTGCAAGAAGTTTAATAAACTTCTATGCCTGAAAACAAAAGAAGTACGGAATTGATTTTCTTCATTTTGGTTTCATACGATAAGAAAAGTTGTCAAGTTTTGCGTCAGTACTTAAAAAAGTATGTTATTGTTAAAGAAGCCAGTTTAAACAAAATTGTTCATAAATCACGATTTGGAAGCTCAATTGTATACGATGATCACGCCTGCGATTAGAAAAAAACGGGCACTCTGGACGTACTTGTGAATCTGGAGATGGCCTCTTCCATTTTCAATGTTTATAAAATTCCCCCCTCAGGGGTAGTCAAATTAAATTGTTTGTCTCTTTCATGCATCAGTTTTGTTGATCAAAAATTTATGTATTTGAAAGTTTCAAGGAAACTTTTGTCTTTTCTTATTATATTGGTTTTGTTTAAGAAATCGTGTCTGTCCTTGACCTTCTTGCCAGAATTAATCCTGAATGATCTGTTTTTGTTTTTAAATGTCATTTGTGAACATTTTTGCATATTTTATTATTTAGTTCAAAATGCCTAAGTTGTATGCGATAAGAAACTCATGTTTCTGAAATACTGAAATGTTCATATATCTGTTGGTCTCGGGATTAAGAGATGCAATTTTGCAATGTAAAAAAAAACCCACTCTAGCTTTTTTGTCTTTTTCTGGCTGAACGTCAAGTTCCAAGCTCTCCTCAGCTCATTAACACATTCTGGGGAAATAACTCATTCAGTGCTATTGACGAGTTTTCTCGCTGCCCATGTACTACTGACGAGTATTTTCGCATTTCAGTTGACTTTGCTCAAACTAAAAATATACATTTTCAACCAATCCAAAATGGTAAATTTACCAAGAAGCATTCTGGGTAGGCTTGTTCTTTTTTTCCCTTGTCATTGATTCCGGGAATTTTGTTTTTATATTATAACTTTTTCCGGATACAGCCAACCCCTCCTCACCATATGAACATTACTCAGTATGTGGAAGGTGTTCTCTGAGATTGGGCTCAGCACTGAATGAGTTAAGGCTTTAAATGTAAACATATTAAGTTAGCCAGTTGATATGTTTGGATATATGGGAAAACCCATGATTGATAACAAAAGGTAATAGTTTTCTTAAATTTAAAGCAAAGTAGGGTTGACTACGTTTATCAGTGAAAACTTATTTTCATTTTCTCAGGTGAAGATAAATCACCAATCACCGGCTCAAAAGTCTGACCGCAATGCATCTCACACATGCGAGACCTGCGGCAAGGTATATTTAATTTTGGGGGGTTTTTGCATGCTAAGAAACTAGTTTAGGTTGAAAAGGAAATCTGTCACTTTGATGTTTTACTAATTTAATTTTGTATTTAATGCAATTTTGCAGGGAGATTTTTTAATATATTTTTGTAGATTTTTAAATTAATTCTATTTGATCAAAATATAAACAATGACGTCTTTTGATAAAAGACAGTTGATAGAAATCAAAGTTTTTAGTTTTTAAAATATAAAGCGGTTTTAACATTTTACTTTTTTCTGACCCTAAATGTTATTTCTTTAAATTCAGTTTAATTCTAATTGCCGATATAAACGTGAGATATCGATTTTTTGTGATTCTAAATGACTTGTAAGACCCAAAACTTTTTTTTTTTAATAGGTTTGTGTGAACTGGAGGGCTTATATATATCATCTGAGGTCTCGGCATTCTGAGAGTGGAGGAAAAAAGTTTTCATGCACTGTAAGTCTAATAAATTGAAGAGCCTTCTATCGTCTCGATGGAGAGGCTTACAGTTAGAGTAACGTAGCATGTTTCTTTAACAATTACCTTCGGAAATTATCAAATTGTGCTCATATTGATTTGATATTGATGTTTATTTTTACAATTTATAATTGATACTGTTATGTGCGATTTTTTAAATTCTTTATTTGTTAAGTGTTTTACTTGGGAGCAAGCTTATTGAAGGAAGAAGCATCGTATAATTTTTTTTGTTTGCCAAATGTCAGCCTTGTCAGGATTATCATTGAATTATTAAAAGAATACTCGATAGAAACGGATCAGTGTGAAGAAAATTTTTTTAAATCTCGGTGGCAAAGTTATCTTACATGACTGAAAAGTATATATTTTTACGTCTCCTCATGGTTTCTACCATTTTTGCCATCGCTGTGTGCATTATCCGTCAATGTATCTATATTTCTTGCATATCCTTATCTTCTTTCTTTCTTTCTTTATTTATTTCCTTTTTTAAAATTTTTCTGTTCTGTGAGCTTCCATTTGATATTCTTTCATCCTCAGCTTACTGAGCACTACTTTCTTTCCACCCCCCATGTAATTCCCATTGAAATGGATTTGATTTAAGTCGTAGATAGCATGTTATTGTTACGGATTAACTTGAATGTAGTTAAGAGCATGCTGTAATTCATCCCTAAGGCATGCGTATAACTTTGGTTGTCTGCTTATGTAGTGCACTCTTGATTTGTTGCCTTGAAGCAAAGCTTTTCTTCTGACTCATTTCAAGTTATAATTTATTTGGAACATTTCCAATCATACATTATGTCAATCATGATATATCATTATTTTTAAAAAATTAAAAAAATTATTTTTGTCTCCTCCTTTTATGTTTTTCAGCTCTGTGGACGTCAGTTTCACACTCGGCACAGACTTCGAAATCATATGCTCAGTCATGAAAAGGGAAAACATCACTGCTGCCAAGTGTGCGGGAAGCTTTTTGAAAGTAACAAAAAATTGGACATTCATTCTCTTGTACATAATCTCACCAGCATGCACGATCAGCATCTTCAATGTGCGGACTGTGGACGTCAGTACACGGAATGGATTGCCTTCAAACAACATATGAAGACGCATGGGGCTGAGGGCATCCAGTATGCATGCGGACTATGCGAGGAAACTTTCCCCACCCAGTACGAGATGGAAAAACACAAGAGAGTTCACAAACAGTTTCAGTGTGAATTTTGTGACAGGTTCTTCAGGTCAGCATCTGTGTTATCCGTGCATCTGCGCGTCCACACTGGGGAGAGACCTTACAAGTGTGGTTTGTGTGAGAGGGATTTTTCTCAGTCGTCCGTTCTCAAAGTGCACATGAAGACTCACGCCAAAGATGGCAGATACGAATGTAAGCTATGCAACGGTATGTTTCTAGACGTGATGGAATATTTCCGACACCATATGGCACATTTAGAGGAAGGCAATCTCCAGTGTGAAGAATGCGGCAAAATGTTCCAGAACATCAATAATAAAAATCGCCACATGGCCGCTCACCGTGATAGGGCAGGTCGACAGTGTCATGTATGTGGGAAAGAGTTTGGAAGAGTATCTCATTTAGAAGCTCACATGTTATGCCATTCAGATCAACTGCCATTGATGTGTAAAGTTTGCGGCAAAATGTTTTCATCCCAGGAGGTCTTGACCGCTCACTATTCTACTCACATGACGGGGGATATCTCCTCCGACGCGGCATTAATGAGCGATGGCCCCTTTTTCTGCCATCTGTGTGGTAAAATGTTCAAAGATCAAGCTTACTTGGACACGCACATGAAAAAACATGAAAAGGAAGGCCATGATACTAAGCCAGGGGAGAGAATTTTAGACGAAGATGTTGTTGAAGTTGATAAGGGTCAATTTGCATGTGGTGATTGTGGGAAAGCCTTTGGTAAGGCTCACCATCTGACAGTTCATCGACGCGAACACACCGGAGAGCGTCCTCATTCGTGCTGTATGTGTGGTCAGAGCTTTATGTTAAGGACGCAGCTTCTTCAGCACATCCGTGAACACAGGCGAAGTGGACTCATGATGTATTTGAATCTCAACGCAGGCCAGGTTTGCACCACTACGACAAATCAGGACGTGACAAAACCTGCTCCTGGGGAAGAACAGGCAAACCCTGCTCCGGAATCTGACACCGAGTCTGAAACTGAGACCGACTGTGATCATGAAGACAATGCGCGCATGTCAAGAAATGTCAACAGCAATGCTCCTCCTCCACCTCCCCAAATTCAGCAACAAAACTATGTGGAAAGGAGCTCCTCAGCCATGTCCACCCCTACACCAAATACCTATAACAACGCCAGTCATCAGGAGCACTCAAATCACCACTCCCCAACCCCGCACGATGCTCACCGTATGCAAAACTCGCGCATGCCCCGGCAGGTGTATAACGATGCCATGTCCCCGCCCCCTATCAACAATCTCCACTCTCATCAAATTGAACCTCTTTCTATGAAGGACGAGCGATATCTGTACAGAGATCTCCACATGCCTCGAAATGATCTTATGCTACCCACCATGCACCTGCCGATGAACGTTAAAAATGAGAGTAACGTCCACATGAACATGCAAATGATAAGGCCCGAACCTCACTTGTCAACTGGCATGCATATGTCTGCTCATCAAGATTTCAAAAATGAAATGAACCCCCACTTTTCGCTGCCATATCCCAAGGCGTACATGGGCCCTCCTCCAAGCATGGGCACTGTGCCGCCACATCGTAACACTTTACAACACAATTTCCACGGAGCTCAAGGCAGATACCCGCCAGAGCTTCATCATCCTTTGTCCAACTTTCAGCTCCTTCCCCAGACTGCCTTCCCTGAGAATTCTCACCACTGAATAAATGGCCAGCATAAATATTTTGCAATTTTCAATCTACGCATTTAACCTTGCCATAAATTTTCTTTTATTTATTTCTCTACACTATGGTGAATGATACATGTAATAATAATAATCTGCCTGTCATTACATCATAACGGACGGCAGATACGAACAATTTAAAGTTTAAAAAACCTCCTGACTTCATACCTCATGTTGTTGTTCATACGGACAATCGATCAGTCATATTTAGTCCCTGTATTAATGTAACGTCAATCATGAACTTCCCAATTAGATTTTTTGGTTGATTTTTTTTTTTTTTTTTTATCCTTCTTTTGCTTGCACTTACTTAGATAAATGAATGATACGGTGAAATAAGAGAAAGCAGGAAGTTGATTATTATTTTTCATGAACGTTTTTTATAAAGGTCAGTCAGAAAGCAAATGTCCGTGATCATGATTTTTAAAATGTGTTGATGTGGTTCATTCTTTATCACAAATATGATATATTTTGAAATGATATATATATATATATATATTCTCAATACGATACAGTATTTTCCTCTACTTGATGGTAACAAAAATTATTACTATCTCATTTCATTTGAGTTAGGCCTTATATATATATATTTTTTTTTAGATTAATTTTTTCTTCTCAATTGGATAAAAGAACATTATATTTTCTTATCTTTTGAATTAAGGTGAGAAACCTGCCATAGGCTCCTGTTATATTATTTCTCTTCTCATGTAATGTTCAAATTTTCTACTGACCTATTTAAAGTTTTTCGTTTATATCTTTTTGTTCAAAACTTGCAGGCAAAATTAATTTTACAAAAATACCTAGATTCCTATCATGTATTTATTTAAAAAATAATAATAAATTTTTAAGATAATAATGACAAATAGTGCTAATATTATATATGGATAAATGTCTTCTTGTTTTTTATTGATTTGATTTTTAATATATAATTTTTATAATAATGAATTTTTGCTCTCTAGGTTTTAGCCTTAATGTGTCCTCAAAAATAATAATGTATCATGGTGCATAGCTTGCTAATGCTAAACTGAAGACTCATTGAGATTGTATTATTATATCAGTAGATATTCATTGAATGAAATGAATGTTATATTTTGACGTGAAGTTAGATAATGTTCTATTATATATATGGAATGCGACTTGTTATGATGTAAAGTATCTAGTCAGTCCTGCAAGTTTTTGCTCTCCTCAGGTGGCACAAAAGAACAATCCTTTCATTGCTCTCCTCATCAACTTAGAGCGCTAGAAACAATTGATCAATGTGATATCTAATTGTTGTGGGGTTCAATCTCCCAATTGCGTCATCGTTATGTTCCTCAAATTGATTATTTCAATGTTGAAAATTTTATAAGGATGAAACAAACCGTTGTACAGGCCGACCCAGTGATGCATTTTGTCTTGTTTTTTAGTAAAATAATACTGCAATCAAAGTTATAATTATAGTGAGACAAAAATGTGTTGGTTTTTTTTAGGTTATTAACCATTAATCTTTGTCTGTCTGTCCCCCCTCTCTCTTTCTCTCTCTATTTTCTTTTCTTTAAAGTAAGAATTAGCATTTAATAACATTACTATAGTTTCATAGCCTTTTAAATTTATATATATGTCATTGAAAGCACAGATCCTTCAAAACCATTGCAATGAGACAGACATATTTTTACGTGGATGAACACCAACCTTATTTACACCAAACATGAATTTTTACCTCTCATTATGACGTTTTTACCTTGGGTAATTATTTTAAATCTATAGAATACAGTTGAACCCAGTTATACTGAAATCCCGGTTAAACTGAAACTTTTAAAAAAAACTGAATTTTTTCTATATAAATAGACCGGTTAATCTGAACGTAACCCTGCTTATACAGAAATATTTTTTGACTGAAATTCTCGGCCAAAAGTCAAAACGAACACCGGTCACAAAGAAAACAATGCAAAAAAGAAAGAGAGCAAGAAGAAAAAAAATTATAACGAAACAACACTGTAACGCATTGAATGGCAATCCAAAATCCACTTACAAAATGGCTGATGCATTGTTTCCTTTCCATTGATGTGAATGTCATCCGAAAAACCACTATAACTTACTAGAACACCTCTACACAACCATGTTGCATCATTATCACTTATAATACTGAAATCCTGGTTATACTGACATTTTTAGAAATATTTTTGAGTTTCACTAGTTTCAGCATAAGCAGGTTCGACTGTATTCGCAGGTTCCCATTCATGGGCCAATCTGAGTTTTTTTTAAATTTCGGATTATGCCAATTCGTAATTCACACTTTATGTCCTGCAGTCCACAGCAAGATTAGCAATGGGGTATATTCATTTTTGTGATTTAAGATAGAGATTTATATTGCAACTTTTTCAATAGGTGGGGAATGGAAGTTAAAAAAAGAACCAATATTATTGACATTGAATAAATTTCACCACTAGCGTTGGCTGAATGGTTAGGAGGATTATGGCGAAACATGTAGATTAAGATTACTTACACAATTAGCCATCTCCTGAGTGACTTGTGCCACAGAAGGCCTTCACAGATGTTCGCCACTCTTCTCTGTTGGCGGCTGCTCTTCTTGCTTCGCCCCAGGTCGTGTCTTAGTTCTTTCTTGCTCAACTACTGTCCTTTCTTTAGATTTTCCTCTTGTGTCCATGCCAATGCTATTACGATTACAAGGCAAAAATGTTCTCTTGTCTAGAATTTGTTCCAATTAGACCAAGAGAGATTACATCGCATTAAATCTATTGATTTTCTCGAAGCTGTTGATTTTGTTGTAAATTTATATTTATTTGTTGACCACAGGATTTAAGAAGGCCGGAAATCTTGATTTCTATTTGATTTACAATTCATTGAATAATGAATCGCTTCTTGTCTATGAATAATATTAATAATAATAATGTAGAGATTTTTTTTTTCATTTAATCAAATCGTTGGTGCTATAAAAAAATATATATCTCTCATATTTATACAAAACAATTTTCAATAACTTACGTAAAGACACCTTCTTCTTCATATATACCTCTTTAGTCTAATTCTCCGACTTTATCATCCTTGGTCCAGCTTTGGTAGTCATTTGTTCGCTGTTTGATTTAAGACCAGATTGAAATGTGGTGGTGGTGGGAGAATCATGTATGATTTTCATATTGCCTAATCATATTCTTGAACTTTGGGTTTTGAGAATGGTAAAGGAAGACTAGACTTCCGCTGTTTGCTCGCATAGTCGTCCCGACTTGAAGGCCTCATTGGCTTTCTAATTCTATATCTCTGTGCATGGTGTCCTCTAGCATTGTCTATCTGCTGCTATGTCTCTGGTTCTCTGGAGGTCGTTGTGGAATGTTAGTTGGAGGTCATTGTTGTTAGGCAAGTTATTGAGATCTTTATTTATTTAGTGTAATTGGCATTGTGGTGCATGGACGTCATTTATATTTTGGTATCTTACCAAAATTTCATACAAAGCACAATGCAAAAAAATGCAACGAAGCCGAAATCTCCCTCCAAATTCTTGAAGCAAGATGATGACGCTTTGGACTTTTAAGATGAAATTCTGAAATCCCAGCGATTTAGGAAGACCTGCCTAAATGTTTTAATTGTCGTGTACATGCCTTGGGAGATCAAGTGTGAATGAGAGATACCCGTTGTGTTGAATGGAATTCATCTCCATGCTTGTATTTTCTGATCCTTTCTTTCATCTTTTTTACCATCTTTGTTCTTACTTTTCTTCATTCCAATTCCAATTTGATTTGTGAAAAGATTTGAATCATTCACCTCCTTTCCTTTTCTTTTCAGCTTTCTTACGTTGTAGGGAGATGAAATAAATTTAGACAAGGACATCATATTACATCATCACAGTTGCGTTGCATACAATCCATTTATTTT
Source organism: Aegires albopunctatus (assembly GCA_032466395.1). NCBI lineage: Eukaryota > Metazoa > Mollusca > Gastropoda > Nudibranchia > Aegiretidae > Aegires > Aegires albopunctatus. The sequence goes on along the minus strand of JASKDV010227879.1, from coordinate 2,615 downwards.
GTATTTTACTTTTAAACATAAAAGAACATTTTTAATTTATTGTAAACGGTTGGTATGGTGGAGTATATTATTTCACGAAATTACGATTTTCCACTGATAAATTATTTATTGAATGTAGGTAACAAACTCTAGATGGCATCTAAAAGCATTAAAAGCAAGTTTCTAATTTTATAGATAACGTTCCATGGTTGCATGCAGTGCTGACAACTTATAGGCTACGGTACATCTTTTAAACTTGTACAGTAGACCAAATGATTTAGGATTCAGTGTCGGTACTGTTGATTTTACCATACCAAAACATCACTGCTTTTTTAATTACCGTATTATTATTATTATTATTATTATTATTATTATTATTATTATTATTATTATTTGTTATTATTGCTATTATTATTATTATAATTTCAAATGCATAATAATATTAACTTAATATGCATTGTTGTACATTTGTTGATTTCCAAGCATATTTATTACTTTCTAATAATTTTATTTGCTTGTACAAAGTTATTTTTTCACAATGGTGCTTAAATGATAATGATACAAATTCAAATACATTAAACATGTAATAGTGTTAAAAATCAGCGAATATCCGACCCCATATATTTGGTTTCTTTGAAACAGACTTAAAAATAATGATGGTGTTTTTAAAAAAGTATAATATTAAGGTGCTTTGTCAGTATAGTTTATATTACTCATAAGCTGATGTATACCCATCATTTTTATAATGCGACAATTTGGTTTTGAGAGTGGTAAGAGATCGCAGCATTGGCCACATAATCAACATTGCGGCTGGTGAAAACACCACTCCTGATTTTTAAAAGTTAATGATTTCAATTGAAAAAAGAGTTCCTTTACGTGTCTAAACCATATTGAAAATAAGAGAGCTGAAAATCAGGCTTTGTGTCACTGGACGTACCACTGGGGGTATATTGACTATAAATTAAATATACACATAATCATTGGTGTTGCTAGATTCTAGTTTTAAATATTAGACTATTAATATTCATTTTATGACCAAGTTCCACGCAGGAGACAGATACATTTTAATAAAAGGAGAAATCACTCTGTCCTTCCTTTTTATTTCTTCTTTTATAAATTTATTTATTTATTTGAATTTTTTTATCTACTCTAATAAGGTGGAATTAAATGGACAGCTTCTATCCATTTAAATACGATGAATTAAATGTTGATACTTGGATACTTGAATACTAGATAGATTTATGGTATTGATCATCTTTATTATTCAAAGACGTTTATTTACAGAGTCATGGATGATTTTTATATATGATTTTTGCAATGCCTATGTATAATATTTTGATAACATGTTCAAATGCTAGTGAGGTGTAATATTCTCAATTAAGTTTATTTCTTTGATCAAATTATTATTCCCCTTTATCTTATGTTTGTCACATTTTTCAAAGCATCAAATTAATAAACATAGTGATTGTAGTGACAAGACTCCCACAAACATTACTTTCTTCATTTTTCAATTTCTTGCTATTGTTGTAGCCTTACCATTAGTAACTGTTCTTTCTTAGCCATTGTTGTTGATTAACATGGACAGGGGCAGATACCTCAGTACCGTACGTAATGCTCTCGTCTACCAAACCAAAGGTGTCCCTGACTCAATCTGGTCCAGGTTTGAATTTGAAATTCAACTTTTCAGGCTTCCTTCACTCTCCATCAATAAGTTGCTAGGATAAAATGAGTGGCAAGTCCTATCGGAGACTGCCTGTAATTTAGGAATTACCATGTGTTAAAATGCAAGTAAATGAAGCCATGGAAAACCCTGAGATGACCAAAAGAAGTTGAAATGGGTAAATGCACTACAAAGTTTATAAGGCAGTTTTGGAAAACCCTGAGATCACCAAAGTAGTGGAAAAGGGTAATTTCAATACAAAGTTTATAAGACAAGTCTTGGAAAACCCTGAGATCACCAAAGTCGTGGAAATGGATTAATTCAATACAGAGTTTATGATATAAGACAATTCTTGGAAAACCCTGAAATCACAAAAGTAGTGGAAATGGGTAAATGATAAATGCAATACAAAGTTTATAAGACAAGTCTTGTAGGGTCCGCGCGCAAGTTTTGAACTTTGAGCAGGCAATTAAAGGCTTGAAAATCGTCTCTATTTAAAAAATGTGTGGCCAAGTCTTGAATTTGTCCAACTTCGTTGGCCGTGGCTTGATGAAAAAGACGCAATTTTGTTTTCTTAACTCGATCGTTTCGCACGTGGTGGTATAGTTTTCCCCACAGAATTGCCATTATTCACATTTGGAGCGTGTTCTAGCTAACACTAAGAGATCTATGACACAAATCACAGTCACACATTGGTCTGTGATTGAAAGTACATAATGTGTTTAGACTGCCGAGGGATGTATGACCACTGGCCATTCTTTAATAAAAGCTATGCATTGGCTCGGATAAAGTCCTTGTCCATTCTCTCTTCCCTTTAATGAACTAGATACGGTACATAGATACTAAACCGAGGGGCTCATTATCATTGCATAGTACATGTAATAGTAGAAGTACACGTATTACTTGCATCTCTCTCTCTCTCTCTCTCTCTCTCTCTCTCTCTCTCTCTCTCTCTCTCTCTCTCTCTCTCTCTCTC
>JASKDV010227768.1:0-18477 GCA_032466395.1 Aegires albopunctatus | reverse complement strand
CGAGCGTCAGCCGTAAGAACAGCGCCGCAAACGTAGGCAATTCGTGTAAATAACCTTGCCCAAGAGTTAAACACTGTCTCCAATGAGATTCGAACTCGGGACCTTTCGCATGCGAGTCCAATGGCTTAACCATTCTGCCACCGTGCCACTAACCCAATGTTTAAGTTTTATGGGAATCTCTAAATTGTTGGCTTAGATTTAGATAAGTATGAACTAAATACGTATTCATTTAATGCTACTTATCAGGAGGATCGAGAATGAGGCTCTCTCTTACTTTTGACCCTATCATTACATTAATGATTATATGCCAGGAATTAAACCGATTTTGTATGTCTTTAATTGACCTAAGTCTGATGACCATGTCATCTACCAAGTGCACATCAAACAACAGAGGAAAGAAACCAATGCACCATGTAACTGACTACGGAGATAATGTATTGTACTTGCACCATTACAGAAAAAAGAAGACAAGAATAAATAAATACATAAATAATAAAATGTCAAAAAAAAAAAAAAAAAAAAAGAATAATGGAAATAAAACAACACAAATTACACACCCCTTTGAGTGAACAGGTGCAATGCTTTTCTTTATTTCTAGCCAACATCATGATTTCCAAAAACAAATCAAGGGTTACATTATATTATGATAATTCACGTCAGTATCAAATCTATAATATTTGGTAGGTTCTATTAGGATTATTTCTTTATATTAATACATACAATTGTACTTTAATCAATTGAATAATTTAAAATTTGAAAGATGTATGAGTCTTTCTCCACCTCCTTTTTTATTATTATTATGTCCAATGGAGGAAACTTGGTTGGTTTGGTCAGCCTGACCAAAACCAGTCTCCAAGACACCCTTGAACAGTGGTTCTCAAACTTTATAATTCTGAGTGGCCTTACAATACTACAGATACTTGCTGGTACGCTGTATACATACTAGGACTAATAATATGTTATAATATAGTTAAATATAGGCATTTAATAAAAGCATGCTTAACATTTATAAGTCGAAGTGTGCACCTGAAAAAGCTATGGGGCGCACTGTTTGAGAACCACCGCCCTAAAAGTAGGAGGATGAAGAAGGTGAAAACAAACCAAGTGCTGGATGAACCATATTCAAAGAATGACCATCCCACCACACTTACTAGAACTGAGGCAGTTGGGACCGCTGATGACAATATCACTGCTTATGTTCCCTTTACGACTGTTTAGGTCAAGAAAATTGAGATAATGTGAGGTTAAATTTGTGCATATTTAATATAATATTATAGAAATTTCGTCCATCCTTCTTTGTCCTTTCTTTTTATAGTTCCATAGCTTCGTAGCTATGTCTTTACAATTGACTGAACTGGAAGACTACCTTAACAATCTGCCTGATTGTGCTTAGGACTTGCTTTTATGTGTCTGTCTTCTTCTTTCTATCTCTTGTTACTTCATAACCCTCACCAAGCCCAGGAACCTATTCTCATTATCATCATGGTCCTTTCATATAAAAAAAAAAACCAATGAAAGAAATATTATCACCTGATCATGTAAATCGAATTACTTAAAATTTGTCACACCATAAAAGTCCCATTATCATTCATGTGGTGGTGGCCCAGGAAAACCCTTACATTGTTCAAAATCCAAGATGTTTCTTTTATGAATGCATTTAATAGATCGACTCATTCTGAGTATTTTGCTCTTTATTCTATGTAGTTATCTTAAATGGTTGCAAAGATAAGACTTTCTTAAGATACCTAGTCAACACAAATCAAATCTGAGAAAATTGCATCTAGAGTTACGGTTTTTAGTAAAAATCTTAATGGGCCACGCTAGTTATTCAGCAACACATGGAATTTAGATTTAAAATGTCAGAAAAATGTTTGAACACAATAAACACACAAAAATAACCAAAAATCAACTTTGTAAGTTTTACTAGTTTTAGTCCATATATCAAAAGTGAGCTTAGAGACCCGTGAAGGGTTTTCCTATGCTGCCACACATTTAATGAATAACATTTAGATCAAGGTAGGCTGGATAATTTTCATCTGATCTTGATACATTGGATAGCAAATATCACCAGGATGCGAGTGCCCAAAAACTGTAGAACATTGTCTTGTAACATGATATGATAAAAATACCGGTAGTAACAATTATACAATGATCCAACATAATATTAAGATCTGGTATCTTTTGAGTATGGATTTAAAGGGTTAAAAATATTAACAGCATTTTTAAAAAACAATGCCGTTTGGATGGTGTATATCAGAAGTCAGCACTTTAGCTAACCATATGAGATTTTGAAAATCATTCAATGCTAAAAACAAAAAAAAGTTTTGACATGCAAGTCAAAGTCAATATATTAGTTTCCATCATAAAGCAAATAATATACAATAATATGTAAACCACATTAAATATACATGTACTAGTTTTAAATTGTCTTTAATGATTCTCCAAAATCACACATACACTGCAATAAAAGAGAAACCATTTAAAAAAGTGTTAAAGTTTCTATTATTATTGCCCTTGCAAGGTCTTAGCCAACTGCTCAATATTGGCAACATAATTACATGTATGTGATTTAGAGTTCTACACAATTTTCCAACTGTTCATTTAGGCAACTTTTGTGGACTTGATATTGCTTTCATGTGAGAGATAATTTGGTCACAGAAATTTGTTGACCCAAGAGTCTAAAGAAGAGCAATAGCCATTGTCTCCAAACAGGTGAAAGATGTCAGTAGGGATGTCTAATAGTTGAGAACAGCAGCTGACTTTTCTAAATTTTCATCTTCTAAAGATTTCCTTAGTCATAGTCCAACAATTGCTGGTGTCTTTCATACTTCTGAAAACTCCAATTAAATTCATTGCATTTTATTTTTATAATCATCGATGTGACTAAAAAGATCCAATTTAGTAGTTGCCGAATCAAGTATGTCAGACTTAATTTAGTAGTTGCTGAATCAAGTATGTCAGACTTAATTTAGTAGTTTCCAAATCAAGTATGTCAGACTTAATTTAGTAGTTGCTGAAACAAGTATGTCAGACTTAATTTAGTAGTTGCTAAATCAAGTATGTCAGACTTAATTTAGTAGTTTCCGAATCAAGTATGTCAGAATTAATTTAGTAGTTGCCGAATCAAGTATGTCAGACTTAATTTAGTAGTTGCCAAATCAAGTATGTCAGACTTAATTTAGTAGTTGCTAAATCAAGTATGTCCGACTTAATTTAGTAGGTGCCAAATCAAGTATCTCAGGCTCAATTTAGTAGCTGTAAAATCAAGTATGTTAGGCTTAATGAAGTAAGCAAATTAAGATCTATGAGTGTGGAATTCTTGATTCAGTAATCAATTTCTGCTTTGATAGCTTCAATATCGAAAAAGTCATAGAAATGATGCTCTAACCCAGGGAACTCTTTATAACATTTTGATTTTTAGAAATAACATGTGATACAACTGCATGCCATGGAAATTGCTTTGCATGCCAATAATGCCATAGATTACCTTCCCTTGATATATGTTATTTATAAAGTCAGTAAACACCCTTACATAATTTGAAAATCCATTGTCATATTATCAAAAATGGTAAAATATCACAAACTTGGAATAATCAAATAACTAAAATATCAATACATTGGGACCAAATAAAGTGCAGTTAAGCTATATGAAATTGTTTCATATCCTCTCATGAGGGCCTAGATTATATAAAAAGGGCAGAAATCACAATCTTAACAACTTTCCAAGTAGAGGTTGGTCCAAGTAAGGGATCTCAATATCATTTAAAATCTTTGGAGTTGGTTGAAACAGGCCAGCTGTACCCGGAGAGACATATCAGGAAAGACCAGCAAACATGTGAACTAAAAACATTTGATTCAATCCCCGCAGTGTGACACTCAAACAAATTCTAATTAAGTAAAGTCATTCAATAACTCTCACTTCTAAGTTAGGGTGTAAATCCAGCGAGTTATCAAGTCCAGAGAGTTGCAATTCGTTGGCAAAAAAAAATAATTATTAAGTTATTAATTTTGTTATCAACCAATGATGGAACATTAATTCGTCTACATATCAATATAATAATATGCTGTATTGCTTATACATGTCAAGCCAGGCTAAACCAAACCAAGCTAAGGAAAGCCAAGTAAAAAAATATTACTTATATTTATATTATTAGATCAACATGGATCTGTTATATATTTATAGAGTCATAGATGAAGAAACTCACCTTAAATGCTGGCTAAATCAACAAATGTTGAAAATGGATCTGGATCTTATCTGAATTCATGTTGGGGAATAAGGGAATCTCCAATTAGTAGTGACTATCAAAGAAATCCAGATAACAATGGTATAATTCACTATAAAGCAGAAATCCAGATAAAAATGGTAAAATTCACTATAAAACAGAAATCCAGATAACAATGGTAAAATTCACTATAAATTACCTCCAAAAATTGATGCAGAACATCAATGAGTTGTGGAAGTTTTAACTTGGATTTCAATAGGGTTTGTTTTTTGTGGGTTTTTTTAATTTTTAATTTTTATTATACCTAACTAGATTTAAGAGTGTAATGCATATTCGTTAATCAATTTACAGTTTCTGTGATGTCATGCAAAACACATTACAAACCACGGAAAAGCTCATATGTAGAATATGGAAGTCCTCATTTAACACTACACAAACAGATGAGTAACAATGGAAGGATGATATTTGGTAGTGATTCCTTATTTAGTATTAAAATAATACTTAAAAAATACAATTCTATATAATTCAATTAAGATACTTGGTCAATGATTGTATTTCAAAATATTAAAATAGAAAACCCGGCTAATAATTCAATAAATAAAGACAACGAGACAACAATTGTTTTTACAACGAGACAACAATTGTTTTTACGAGACAACAATTGTTTTTAAAAGCTAGAAATAAAGTAGTCATATTCTTTAAAGCAATTAATGGTCAAATAAATATCCCCATAAATGAACTCAATAAAAGTAATAGGAGAACTAGGAACTCAGATAGGCAGACATTTAAATTTAACATTCCTAACTATAAAAATGATTGCCATATGCATTCTTTCTTCCCAAGCACTGAAAGATTGTGGAATAAATTGAATCCAGATTATAGAGGTAGCAAAAGTGCTGATACTCTCAAACATAGGTTACAATATGAAATACTTAAATCTACATACAGTTAGTTAACTAACAAATACTTAAAATCAATTACTTAAACTTATTTATTTATATAAATATTCATTTATCATAAGTGGTATTATTAGTATAAGTAATTAAAACAAAAACTACAAACCAGTAATTCAATGAAAACAATGAGACAGCATTTTCATAGATACATAATACACATGTACTCATTTATGGTATTACCAATGGTACATACTAAGTAGAACTTTCTACATAGTAAAGGGAAATAACTCAACAAAAAACAAAAATCATCAAATTAAGAAAAAGATTGGATTTGCCAGCACTAGGAATTGTAATCATTAAAAATGTTCACCTTAAGTACCAGGAAGGATATCTTAAAAATATATATAAAATAAGATTAAATGCAGATGAGAAAGGATCCTCCAAATAATAATAATATGACTATAGAAGTACCAGAATAACATTTCATGATAATCACTTTTAACAATAATAATGGAAACTACTTTTTCTTATCTTTATTCCCACAATGACGGATTTGCATATTATCAAGAAAGTGCTTTCAATCAATATTTTAAAACTCATCTTTTGAGAATATTGTAATGTGATTGCAATATATACATTAACCCATTCAGTGCTTAGCCAAAAATCTCAGGGAATATATTGAGGAGTCCACAGGAAAAATGAGCAAAGTGACATCTTTGATTTGAATTGGTAAATATTCTTCTATCCAATTAAAACAGAGGAATATTATCAATATTACCACGGATTGGTTTTTCAGTTGCTTCATTATGAATAAACCTAAAGGAATTTTTCACATGGAAAATATAAATTATCAGAAATTAAGTACAATACCAACATTAGAAAGGGGATGAAATTGACATTTTAGAAAGGTGACTGAGCTTGCTTTTCCTGCAGAATCCTCATATGCAACACAAGAAAAACTATTTGGTATATTATAATAAAAGTATCAAGTGGTTTGGACAATTGATAAGAATGGCACCCAACCAGCCTGCACTCAGAGTCAGAGCATACAACCTCAAGAGTTCAGGTGTAGGAGCAAGAGGCCGCCCACGCAGGCGCTGGATTGAGGACGTGAAGGAAACATTCAAGTCCCATGACCTGTCCGTAGCTGACCACTGTCTACACCTTCCCACGTCACCGCAGAGTACAAGTGGAAGATAAAGTAAAGTAAGTAAGTAAGTAATAAAAGAATAGGGAGGAAAACCCACCAGTAATCAAAGCAAGTAAGTCTGCAATAAAAATAACTATGCATATTCTGGAGATAGGGAGTTCAGCACTTGTTTCTGCAACGACTCCACCTGCAACAGTTTTCAACAATCATGCACTTTGGCGAGCGCCAACCACACCCATCTTCAGCATTTTTTGAGAAGGATTAGATATGACTAAAATAAACAATGGCACTTTATATATGGTTGGGTGAGATTGCTTCAATTTATAGTATAATAGTAGGCTTACTTCCTTTGCTATCAGAATTATAAATATACCCGTCTCAAAGTTCTCTTTTGAGCTCATTAGTTGTAAGACCTACAAACCATTAAAAATATAAATAAAATAACTGCAGATGAGTGATAATCACTTATAATAATAACTCAAACTTCTTTTTCTTATCCTTGTTCCCACAGTGATGGATTTGCATATCAATAAAGTGCTTTCAATCAATATTAAAAACTCATCTTTTGAGCATGTAATGTGATTGCAATATATACATTAACTCATTCAGCGCTTAGCCAAGTCTAAGTGAGGCTTTGCAATATATACATTAACTCATTCAGCGCTTAGCCAAGTCTAAGTGAGGCTTACTTACTTTGCCATCAGATTTATAAATATACCCGTCTCAAGGCTCTCCTTTGAGCTCATTAGTTGTAAGTAAATTCTACAAACCATTGAAAATTAAAAAAAAAAATTGACCAGACAGATTACCAGAAAGCTTGAAGAAAAGATCACTTTGTGACCTCACATGGACAGAAATATGAAAAGCCGTGTTCTATTCAGGCTATGCATATGAGTATATGAAATAAAAACATTGACAAAATAAAAAAGTGTATGACTAATGAGATTCAGCTATAAGGAGTCTTCAAGTGATAGAAATAAATTGGGAGTTATCTTGAAAAAACAGAATCATATCCAGAAAATATTAAAGGCTAGATTCTAAAACAAAACAGTGAAAAAAGGGAGATTCTTGAATTTAAAAAAAGGGATCTAATTAGAAAATATTCAAAGGTGATAGGAAATAAGCATATTTCATTTCTTAGAAAAAACAGGGTCATAGCGTTGTTGTCATTCTGGAAACGTATAAGTGCAAAATAAGAAATCACATATCGTCGAGAGCATTATACGTTTTGATAAGCAAAATGAGACAGATCTATTCGTTTAAAGGACAGAAGAAAATGACTCATTTCTATGGCCAATTATATTTCACTTAAAAATGAGATCAGTTAAATTCACTTGGTGCAAGAATACGAAAATCCTAAAATTTGGAGTTATACGCTTATAGAATGACGACCACGATATGTAGAACATATTTAATATAAATACAAAACACTGAAATAAAAAGGGGATTTCTTGAATAACAAAACAGGATCTTATCTAGTATATACCAGAGGCTATAACAAAACAACAGTGCATCATATTTCAGAGCTTTATATCATGGGTAGAAAGATCATAAAATAATAGCAACAACAATGAGCAAGACATTAGATTTCTGTTGCCTTTACATTATCAACAAGAAAATTATAAATTAAGCAGGAGAGGGCGTAGGTTTGTAAAAAATTTCTCCCGATGTAATTCTCCTGGACAATTCCTGTCTCAAAAGTTTCTTCTCTTTCATGACCTTAGCCAAAACTCCTTTATTTTCAATTGCACGTCGAGACAAATATGGAAGCACTTCCTCTACGGGACCAAATGGAACATACTTGTAGACTGAATATCCAGCTTGACCTGCAAGAAAAAATTTGGTAAGAAAGTTCAAAGTATGAAGAGTTTAAAATGCTGATTATCATAAGAGAGCTACCTCTCTTACAATTCAAAACTGATAATATGGAGAACTGGTGCTGACAACCGGCACTCGCGATCTCCCCGCTGTGCATGCTAGAAAATGCATTTTCCCTCCAATTCTACTAACTTTGCACTACCACATCTCTCGTTCCAACCTAACTATACTAACACACTCATTCGAGATCTCTTTCACAGGATTGTTTCCTTCCATACAAGACGATATAACTTTTATTCTACACAGTACCGTAGTTTTGGTATTATACTGTGTTTTCTTGGATGTTTGTCTTCAGTTGTTTGAAACCGAATTATTTATAATTAGTGTCCATTTTGATAAAGTTTGTTGGGACCTCCTCAATAACAGTTTATGAAATTTACATATTTCATTTGAGAGGCAGTTATCATTATTCTATGAAAGTTTCATAACGTCTTAGTTCCTTTCAGCGCTGATACACTAATAATTTAAGTGTGGTGTACTTTCCTCAACTTGTTGAAATAAAAATATTTTCTCGTTTCAGTCTCGATTTTGTACTAGCTTTATACTATCAAAAATCAAGAACAACTTTCATATTCAATTTAGAAAATGGATTCCCATTGTGAAACAAAGCACATCGCCCATCGAAAATATTGTGCAGGACATGTGGAGGGAGAAAATGTTCAAATACAAAAAAGTTTATCAATGTGCTGACTTGATATAAAGACATTCATATCCAAGTATCACACACAAAACCAGTACCACAAGACACAATTCAGTGAAAATTTAATAATAAAATCACACCAAAACAACACATCTTAGAAAAACTATGGGTTTGGATTGGCATTCCATGGTGAGAAAGAAGGTGAACTCATTCATGCCTTGGTGGCAGAATTAGAGAGGAAGGGGGCGGGTATTCGAAATGAGGGAACAGCTCAAACTAATCATCACATCACAACATTTCCAACATCTTCTGAACTCAATGCATACAACCCACCAATCAAACTGAGACGGACAAAATAAAGATTTGACACGATAAAAATAATATTTATATAACTATGACTTCTCAAGACTCTTCTTTTTCTTTCTGTCTCTACTTTTGTCTTCCTATCTGTCTGTCCCTCCCTCCCCACCCCCATCTCTCTTTCTCTCTCTCTCTCCCGAAAACGAAAGTATTTGACTTTGTTGCCGTATCGGATTACCGGGTACAGCGGCCTGGCTTAAGGAAGGTTATTCACCACTGAGTTGCGCTACCTTAACAGCTGTGATTAGAGCTCCCTAGTTAGAAATTCCCAATTCTGTAATGGTTTCATAATTATTCTATCATTTTATATAAACTCTGTGATGAACCATAGAGAAACAAGTGATGTCATATAAGATACACAAATTGTGCTAGAGGGTTCACGCACCACATGCTTTACAAAAACTAAAACATAGATAAACAAAACATGGTCATGTTTACATGAAAGATGTCTTAAAACTTAAATCTTTTCTTCCTATCAGATTTTACGTTATATTTTTCAAGATTCTAAATTTTAATCATTGATCTAGATGTTTAGTCTTCAGCATATCAGCTTGGTGGAAACAAGAATGGAAGCATAGCAAAAAAACCTCTATGAATTCCACCCCTGAATACTTGAAAAATTTGTATCATACTGGTAATATTTGTAATTCTGTAATTCAGAGGGGCTAGACACTGTTTTCTGTGATGATTGGTAGATCTCTTAGGTGATTGTATATCACATCAAAACAATTTCACCCTAGGATCATCATTGTCTGATTACATGGAATTTCATAACGAACAACCTTGATTTAAATGTTTTGAATTCTTTTGGACAAAAATAGAACTAAACACTAACCAAGAGGGAAGGAAATCTGGTCGCACATGCCAAACAATTGGCCAAAACAAATCAGACGATCATCGGGACCAATGCCATATTCTTTCATTCTGTTGAGTAAGAAGAGGAGAATGAATTATACGATTCCCCATTGTATGCATTAGATATTTGTAAATGATTTCATTAGGGTAACAAGCAAAGAATATTCACTGTGCATAAGGAAAGATTTCATTATTCACCTTTGTATGTATTAGATCAAAATAATTATTAGATATAAATCTTTTAATGATTTTATTAGACTGTTCATGGCATACCATTAAATTCAAATTCAGCTTTAAGACAAAATTTAAACATTCTCTCTGATAGAAAGATATTCCAGCATAAATTGACATAAACCTGGTGATTAATCTAACTAATAGCAGCATCCCAAAAATGTAAAGCTAACTCAAAGAGGAGTCATAATGCAGCTTAGAGATGGCAGCTGATCAAATCAATTTGCTAAAATTTGTGCAAACGTTAGGCTTTATCAGAGTAAAGCTTCAAAATATCTAATCTGTAACAAATTCATCCCTTTTTCAATATGAAAAGTTCTCATAGCAGCAATTAATGAATGAAATAAAAGAAACACATTCTTTTACATACTTCTCTATGGTGTAACGGACTGTATCTTCATTGTGACTTGCAATCATCACTGCCACTTTTCCCACTGGCCGCAAGTGGATGTTTCTCATCACCTGTTCAATGACCTTGTGCATCATATCTGTCGTTGCCTCGTAATTCGGATTTATTGGATCCTCGTATCCCAAAGTTGCAGCTCTCTCCCTTTCCTAAGGATTGAGGAATGAAGCTTTAAAGAGGGTTGCCACAACAATGTTTAAGTTCAAAGTGAGGGCTGACTATTCAAAATAGGCCCAACTGAGGGATATTATGCAATAAGTTAAAAATACCATCATGAGTTACTATATTTCTTCATTTCCCTTCTTTAATCATATGGAATGGCTGTAGAGAAGTGACAAAAAACCCAAAGTGGGATGGCTTTTGTATTTGGAAGGCACGGAAGAAAGAAATTGTTCAACATTCTCAGGCAAGAGGAGGGCCAACTGAGGACTTTGAGGCCTAAAAGTAAAAGAGGGCCAACTGAGGGTTACAAGCCCCCCAAAAAAGGCCAACTGGGGGCTCCGTGGAAACCCTATTAAAAGTAAACGGAGTACATTTTGGAATTTGAACTGATTGTACATTAAATTAACTATAACAAAATAGCAAGTTTATGCTAAAAATATTGACCAATGTAAAGTTGTGTTTCAAGGCATAAACTGACCTATAATGACCATCTGAAATACCTATCATAGAATTGTGTTAAGAATACCATAGTATAAACTGACCTATATGACCATCTGAAATACCTATCATAGAATTGTGTTAAGAATTCCATAAGGCACAAGATAAAGATTTTTTTAATATCTTTTTGGAAAGATATTTATAATCATTACAAAAATTATATCAATATCCCTTTTCCTAGCAATTTTCCTTTTGGGAATTAAAAGCAACATGATACACTAAAATTAATACTAATGAGATGTAAGTCTATGACCCTCTACATTTACAATTCATACCGCCATGTAGATGTCAATCGCTTGCCTTAGAACAGAACATGGGTGTATTTTTAACTGTCTTTGACTAACAAGCTTAAATGGCATGAATAAAGACTTGAAATAGTTGACAGTTTGGTTACTGCAAAATAAAACATCAACAATTTGATTGCAACCGAATAAAACATTGACACAATTTGATTGCTGCCAAATAAAACAATGACATTTTGATTGCAACCAAATAAAACATTGACAATTTGATTGCTGCCAAATAAAATATTGACAATTTGATTTATCCCAAATGAGACGTTTACAGCTTGATTGCTGCCAAATAAAATATTAACAATTTGATTTATCCCAAATGAGACGTTTACAGCTTGATTGTTGCAAAATAAAATATTAACAATTTGATTTATCCCAAATGAGACGTTTACAGCTTGATTGCTGCAAAATGAAATGGTACATTTTCAAAGATGAATGACTAACCTGATCTATGTAAGCACCCCGCACTAATTTTGCTCCGAAATAAAAATCTTCTCTCAAGGCCAGGTCCATATCTACCACAATCTCATTGTATGCTGACTGTTGGCAAAAAGTAAAATATCTTGAATTAAATTTGAATTGCATCTTAAACATACGACATACATTTTAAAATAACAAGTACCATTTTCAATGCCGATATCAATAAGAATGAAATTACAAATGATAATCACATATAGTAAAAACAAACCTATAAGGTCCCTGGTTCAAACCTGTGCAGGCTTGAATATGAAATTCAATTTTTTTTCCCTCTGCCCCCCCATCCTTAAGTTGCTAGGATATAGAGTGCCAAGTCCTATCGGAGACGGACAATAATATTGGAGGCCCTGTGAGTATAATATACGCATGTAAATGAACCCTTGGCTGTTTACAAGGCAGGCTAGGAAAACCCTTATATCACCAAAGTAGTGGACATGGGAAAAATTCAATACAACAACAAATAAAAAAATCATAATTAATTAAGTTAAAAACTACATTTAGAATCTGATCAAGAACCTGTTTAAAATCTTTCACTGCACATTCATGTTGCTCTTTTTAAAAACTATTCAAGGCACTTTATACATGCATCCTGCTATCAATATCCATTGATACAAAACTAATGTTAATAAAGATAATAATAATGATATTACAATAAAAATAAGCCCGAAATTACATTCATGCTCCCAAGAAAATCTACAGCATCTAGATACACCACAGTTAGCATAAATGTATAAAATAACATTCATTAGTGCATGACCCTGGTGGATTTTTTATTTAGGGCTTTATTTTTGTCGTATGCGTCTTGGTCTCTACATCTGTTGATTCAAAATTGGCAGGCAATTCCGTAGAAAGTAGCAAGTGTGTAAAATGAAAACTATCAAGCAAAAGGGAAATCCCTTCTGGCCGCTTTTAAATAATAGTAGTAGTACTAGTACTACTACTACTAACAATAATAATGACAACAGCAATGATGATGATTATAATAACAGTATTGATACAGAACCTTAGTGTAGTTCTGATAGGTGTTGAAGATGACACTTCTTTCCTTGTTAAATTTCCTCATCATTTCCATGGTAAGACGACGAATGGCAGGTTGGAAGTACGACTGTTCAGCATCTATCATCACACGTACCTCTTTTTCCTTGGCATACTAAAAACCAATAATGTATTCAAAGAATAATTAATGGTTATATGTTACAATAGAAATAATCAATAGGGAATATTTTATCAACCATCATAAAATTAGGACCTGGGAAAAAGAAAGAGGAAACTGAAATGATGATAAAACTTAAAAAGGATTACTTTTATTTATTTTTTTTCAAGTTGAGGATGTTGATGGTGATGTTGAAAATGATGATGATGAGAAGTATGATGATGAAAATGATGATGATGATGTTGATAATGATAATGAAGATGATAATAAGGAGCATGAAT
Source organism: Aegires albopunctatus (assembly GCA_032466395.1). Classification (NCBI taxonomy): domain Eukaryota; kingdom Metazoa; phylum Mollusca; class Gastropoda; order Nudibranchia; family Aegiretidae; genus Aegires; species Aegires albopunctatus. The sequence continues at coordinate 4,974 of JASKDV010227768.1, read as the reverse complement.
TGAAGATGATGATGCTTATGATGAAGTTGATGATGATGAGTATGAAGATGATGAGGATGATAGTCATAAAGTTGATGAAAATATTATGATGATGAAAAATGATATGATGATGATCTTGATGTTAATGATGATGAAAGAGAACATGATAACGAAGAGCATGGTGAAGAGGATGATGATGGGGATGAGGATGATGAAGGGGAGGAGCATGATGATGATAATGATGATGATGACAAATTATTTAACTCCATTCTCCTTCTTCTTCTCACCTGTGCCAATTTATTTACTCTTCTCAGCATGTTCTTCATTTGCTCCTCTTCCTCCTCTGTCATAGTCTCAACCAAAGGATGAACTTCCCCTGTCTGATAAAGAAGGAAATGCTGAATTCATTGTCATTCTATTATCTATGGATCTTTTTATTATAAACATGTACATAAAGGAACCCCATGGAATGCAGTGAGATAAAGAAAAAAGCCCAAAACAGAACCAGATGGAGATCCATATTTGAGTCCCCATGCTTTTCAAGGATTACGTAAGTAAGAAAGGAATGTAGACAAAGTAATGCCACCTCCTGTGACCTCAATGTGACACTTGTTATCATACAAAATCAACATGACCCCTCACCTTGAGATTTGGAACCATAAGAAGCCTGGACAAAGATCGGTTTATTTCCAGTAAGTTACTCCAGTCCAGTAAATCAATCTCCTTTCTGTGGAAAAGTAAAAAAAAAAATTTTTTTAAGCGAATAAAAAACAGCAGGAACGTAGACCCGTGGGCGAGATTTGGATCTACTAGCCAACATAGACCATCAAAAGCATGAAATGCATATATATGTAATCAGAATAATTACTATTTCACATATTTGCAAGTGGAACGTTTTCTATATTTTCATTCACTTTTCTCCAAGTATGATAAATGATTAGATTAATAATATTCATTAGAATGAGTTTCACATCATAAATTTTGTCAGGGATCATACACAGAAAACACTTTCTTGAGAAGCTGAAAAATAAGTTTATCCACCGTTAATACTAGATCCTAAAAACTACATTTTTGAACCTCTTCACTGTTTCCAAAAAGCCATCCCATCTTAACGATTTTAATTGTGACCATTAGTTCTGAGGTGAATTTGTTCTCATGGGCAAATGTGCAAATAAACATGGGAACGTGAAAGTGAAATGAGGGAAACCCTCGTTTATTCATTTAATTTAAAAATAGGATGGAGAATCAGGTAATGTGGATGTAATTATAATAATTCAAAACACTGAAGACATTTAATATCTAGAATGACATGCCTCACATGACATAAACATGCATTCATGTCAATGCAACATATGAGGTAAACATCTAGATCAGGCATATATCAGAGGTAAGTAAAAAAAAAAAAGCAGTGGATGTCTTATCTGCCCTAATCAAAGTTATCCCATTTCTCATTTTGCCAATCCTTACCCTTGAGAAATATCTTTGACGGAAACCCATGAACGTTTTTCTCCAGATTTCAGCTCTATGCCAATATCTGCCAGTCTTGAGTCGTAGTCCTGTATTCCAAACTGTAAATCACCTTTCTCAATGGTACCTTCTTTCTTTCTTAATAATTTGAAAAAGTTCTGGACAGTGGTCAACACCTCTGACATGGCCATCTGGTAGAAAATAATAATAATTAAATACTACTACATGTATTAACGTATAGAGCAAATATGAACTATTTTAACTTGACTTTAAGGCTTTGAAATGAATATGTTAAAAATCATTCTGACAGAGATCAAAATTTTGAAATAATATCTCTCTAATGTGAGAACCTCGAATACAATAGATATCGACATAAATATCTTATTCTTCTATTATGATCTGACGACATATTGGCCAAGAAATCCCTTTACCCCGGATTGGAGCAAGCCCAATCTACTTTCACCTTCCTATAGCTACATGGTTTGCTGATTCTCATTGCTGCATTACATGGTTTGCCAATGGCCTGTAACAATTATCACGATAATGACTGTATATAATATAATAACAGGCCTAGAGTTAAATGAGTAAGAGATCTATAGGCCTAGATGATACGCTAAGTTTTTGGGTTCCAAGGGGATGACTGTTTAAGAAAGTCACTAAAACTATTTTTGGTTGAAAAAGATGATTGTACAATTTAGATATTTTAATCGCTTTTGGCTAGATTTGGCAATTAGGAACTTCTTGCATTGAGTCCTAATTTTTTACATTATGATTGTTTTTCACCATTGAAAGCAACACTGTATGAGGTCAGCTAGCATTAATAATAATATTAATAATATTAATAATATTAATAATAATATTAATAATATTAATAATATTAATAATAATAATAATAATAATAATAATAATAATAATAGTAATAATAATAATAGTAATATAATAAATAAAAACAAAAAATACCACTGCTAATTATACTAACAAAAGCTGTCACGCTGCAATTAAATGCATTACTTCTAGTTAGAGTGTGGCATAATGAAATACAGTACACCAAAAGATGATCCAAGTCTGTCATTATTTCTGACTACAAAGATATCAGACAGTGAGCACCATCTGTATATTTTATAATTTATGCTAACGATGCTTGTCCCAGGTTTTTGGGGTGCGTATCTGGTGACAGCTCAGGTGTAGGTTTATTATCTTGACCTATTATTTGCTAACAGGGAGTTTTTTTCGCGGACCGGCAGTTGAGAACCACTGTGCTAGAGTGAAGCGTCCTTCATCGAGAAACACCACTGTATACCCCCTTGGAAGTTGAGAAGGATTTTGGATTGCAATGGATTGCCTGGAAAACTCAATTGAGCGCATTTAGTAGGAATGCACTATATAAGAATGTTCTTTACTTTTAACGCTCTTTTATGATGATACATGTAAACATATGCGAGGATCTCACCAAGAGTTGAGGTTTTCCGAGGGCAGTCAATTTAATGGCTGCAAAGCCGGACTTTTCTGTAGCATCTGAAATCAAATTCATTGAAACCATAATGATAACAATAATATATAATAATACTGTTTTTCTTGGAGAATGGATTTATATAAAATTTGTAACCAGCATTAAGGAGATAGATCTATTAGAGGCTATAAAAATATGACTGAATCGCAAGGTAAAAATTTTTACCTAGAAACACAATTGTGTTATTAAGATAATGGAACGCTTTCGCTTCTCATGAATAATGTAGTCCCCAACCTGAAAGATCAAACTGTTAATATCTAATTTTTCTGAATGGACCAAAGGGTCGAGTTTTAACATATTAACATTTTCTGCTACTCATTTTAAATACAGAGGATTATAATAATATAATCAATAATCTCACAGTTCCAAGAAGGAAGGAATAACATTTATAGGCAAACCTTAACTCACTGAGGAGCAGCCGATTTGAGCCAAACACTCCCCCTGGGACCATCCCTTATTAATAATATTCAAAGCACCATTTGGATAATATTATGGTCTTATATGGTCTTACAACCTTGGAGAACTGAAATTTTGCATGTAGTTTGCCATATCCATGTATGGTCTGGTCTCTCTAAACCGAACACCGCTGTTCCCGGCAATTTGTTTGGATTACAGAATTTTCCCGATTAGGGACTACTAAGAAACAATACGAACAAAATCAGTTCCCAGAAAATGGTTCGGATTACAGAGGGATTCGGTAGTTTATGTTCTGTGTTGAATAATGTGTTTGCTTTGTATATTTTTTACACCAGCAAGCTAAACATTAAAGTATATGCAATCATAGTCTTTATCATGGCAACCCAAGTCTAGCCTGGTCCCCAACGTATGTGTCAGCGGGCCCGACTAGGTCCTCAGTTAGTTAATAGAAAAAGGAACACTATATCTTAAGCTCTCTGAGTGCCTAGAGTTAATCTCATACTTACGAGAGACAGCATCAATACAGTTTAGAAAAATCTGCATGTTCTTGTCGCACTGAGCTTCTCCTTCGTAGAAATATGTACGGGCACTGCTAACGCCCTCACGTCTGTCACCGAATTCCTGATGGGCACGAAATTTAGCTTTGGTTTCCGCATCTGAATATGAAGTAAGAAGATTATAAAGGAGATAATTTGAGATTATGTATTTGTAGATCTTAATTCATGGTGGTGCCTAATAACCCTGTCAGTGCTGCACCCAAAACAGCTTTGTCATAATGCCATTCTACACTGCTTAACCAACTTATTTTTGCATATGATATGGAAAATTAACAATGTTGGCCTGACACACAGGTTACTTGTTGTTGGCATTGAACGGGTTAATTGTATCAGACTCCATTTTAATAGTTTTACGACGCTCTCTGTCTTAGAACCCACTGGATAACAATTCCATCCATCTAACCACTTGCTATATTTTCAAGAGAAAATCTAGATAAGATCTAGGTTTGATGTAAAATGTTAAATGATTTTTTAATCACTAAAAATGATTGTTGAGCCAATTATGTCAAAGCTTGCCTATCAGGTCATGATATCCATTGGTAAGTGTTTTTCATGATTGCGTACATATGATAATGGTAGTTACGCTGAATTGTCTATTCAGAGAAGGCCAGTCCACTGCCCATATTATCATAACTACCCCTCTCGACTCTCATGAAATTTATTATGTTCTTCTTTCATTGGTTACAATGAGCAACCAATCATTAGACGGCCATCTCCCTCAGTCTTTCCCTTCACATCATTCTTTTAAATTTGAGTAAGAACCTGGTGTAACAGGACAGATAATATAGCCCTCAAGTACCACCAAGTACACCAAGGTTTTATTATGTCCTAGGAATGATTATAGCCCCAAAGTACCACCAAGTACACCAAGGTTTTATTATGTCCTAGGACAGATTATAGCCCCCAAGTACCACCAAGTACACCAAGGTTTTATTATGTCCTAGGAATGATTATAGCCCCAAAGTACCACCAAGGTTTTATTATGTCCTAGGACAGATTATAGCCCCCAAGTACCACCAAGTACACCAAGGTTTTATTATGTCC
>JASKDV010227657.1:0-18478 GCA_032466395.1 Aegires albopunctatus | reverse complement strand
TTGGGAACTCAGAAGGGAAAGTTTTGCTTCCACATCTTAGCCTCTCTCCATAACGGCCACCTGTCTATAACGGTCACCTTTCTCTGTGATCTTGAGTGACCGCTATGGACAGGTTTGACTGTATATATATGAGATTCTGCCTCAGCATTTTTATTTTGCTACTTTTAATTTTTAGGTTCTATGCTTAATTCCCAGTTTTAGAGATCTTCTGAAGTGGCCTGCTCAGTGATTGTGTATATATATATGCCATTCTTTGTTTGAACATTTATTTCTGACTTTCTCAGCAAAAATGATTTTAAAAAGTCTGCCTGCCTTACTAAAATTCCACTGCTAAACTGAATCTAGATCTAATCAAAAATTAATAGAATCTAGAGATTTGTATTTCAATGCTTGTTTTAATTATTCACTTAGAGGTAACTGAATTGTTTGGGTTGGGTAATTCTCAAAGATAAAATTTCATGACAATTAAAAAACTAGTCACAAACTGCTCAAGAAATTTAAAGAATCTGATTAGCCTAAATGTTATGTTTGTATTTAGCAAACTTCATTTCTAAATGTAGACTTGGACATGAACATTTATTGAAGAGAAATGCATTTGATACTTCTATCCTCTATCTACCCAGGGATGCAGCAAGTTATAGGCTTACTTAATAATTCTAAATGTTTGTCATTACAAGCCTACCAAAGCTAATGTAATAAAATTTCATCCATCGGCACAGGATTAATTTAACTACGTTCACAGCAAATCTCATTTAATTTGATGAAAAATATTCATGCTTACCGGCCCTGAAATTTGAGACGGTTTGTTTGTTTTTCACACCCTTTTACAAATTGCATCATGATTATTGATTATTTTTTTTTATTATTTTTTTTACTTATTCCAGCAGAACAGATGATGAAATGCAATCTATGTGGGTTTGTTACCAACAATCAGAGATTTTATCGACGCCACCGACGACTTCATAACCGCCAACATCCACCAAATCAAATTCAATGCAGTCATTGTGATTATTCAACCACCCAGATTCGTAGAATGCGTGAACATACAATGACACATCAGAACATGCCGTCCCAGTCTGCTTCAACAAATCCTCATTTTCGCTCATCCAATCTTGCAGAGTCTACCCAAAATCCACCCTTTCAAGGCCATCATTTTTTCTTACCTAGTGGCACTATCTATCCACCAAACACCAGGCCTATTACCCTTCCTTTATCTGCAGTACCATCTTCTATTATATCAAACACAGGATCTCTTGGTGGTATGCAAACCTTCGTCCCCACTGCTGCTGCTGCCACTGCTCAGCAAGAGCCACAACCACAAGTACATGTCAATAATCAAATAGGTCTACAACACCCTCCTCGGGGAAGCGCTTTACTTGGAAACTGCAGTCCAAATACAGGACATGTGGCAAATTACATGAGATCTTTTCTATCAAATTTGATGTCTCCAACCAGATCACATCCTCCCAGCTCGGTTACATCATCAAGGTTGTATCAGTCCGTTCCTCATGAATCTCAGTCTCTCATTCATTCAAGTAACAATCCACCACTCATGGACGATGCCTATATGAACCAATTCTGGAATCACAATTCAAATAACCCAGCTGTGTTTTCAGATAGGAATGTTCCTGAGAGTACTTTTGTGAAAGTCAAAACTGAACCGAGACCAGCACCCATTTCACAGATGACCAGGGTTGTTCATGACCTTCCCAGTAGTACACAGCAGGATCGACAAAATGTAAGTCCACGCAGACAGTCGGATAATGTAGATAGTGAGTCTGGAATGGACATCAGTAGTGACGAACGACCTACATCCCCTTTAGTTGCTTTTGTAGATACCAGAGGAAGCACAGAGACAAATCAGATAGATAACATTGGTGGTGGAGAGGTAGCAGATGTCAGTTCTCAGTGTTCCATGCCTTTCATTAAGATTGAGTTTCCATCCAATTCTGAGCCTTGTAACTGGCTACACAGACCCTCAGTTTCTCACTCAGATCGTGGTGTGCAGTGTGATATCATTTCAATGTCCGGCCGACATCGTCAGTCGGGTCGCACACAATCAGAGACTGTTAGTAGCGCCGGTGGGGTCATTGACAGTAAATGTTACTTTTGTGGTGTTACTTTTGACGATGAGGTACTCTACTCAATTCATGTTGGTTGTCATAGCCACACAGATCCATTTTTGTGTAATGTGTGTGGAAAGCAGTGCCACAACAAGTATGGCTTTTACTCTCATATCATGCGTGGTCATCAATCCCGTCCTAACACATGATAGAGTTCTAGATCTTCTGCATTAAATGTTACTAAATGAGACATCAGAACCAAATTCCCTAATAAAAGATATGTGCCATATAAGACAAAAAAGAAAGGAAAAAAAAGAACAATAACATCTTTTTCTTTTAAAAAATAGTATACTTGCAACTAATTATTTAATTTAAATATCATGTTGATACTTTTCTTTTACCTTATCTTATAGTCTGTAATGAAATTGACTAAATACCTCGTCAATCTCTTTTTATTAAAGAGCGTTTTTCAAAATATGGTGCAAGGGAAGTAAGTTTTCAATTCAAAATTGATGAATTGTTTGATGTATTATGGAGAGAACTTGAGTAATGAATGTTTGCTGAAATATATTTTTCTTAGAGAAATGTATAGGTTTTAGCTAGACCATATTAGCAGTTTACTGGGTCTTGTAGGAGATTCTCTTTAATTGGCTGCATGTTTTGAGAAAAAGCCCCCATTCATCAACAATTCCTCACCTCATGAAGAAAGCATTGGCATTGGAATATTAATTCAATAAATCTTCAAAAAAAGTGACGATAAATCTTATCATTAATAGAACATCAGCATTTTGATATTTGTTAGTAAATCATACGTTACGTATGACACTAGCACTTCTTTTTATGTTTTTTGTTTAGATAATGATGATATTGATATTGCTGCAAAACTGGAAATATATGTCATCAAGAAGCTTTGGCTCAAGATCTATTTGCATCTTACTTCCACATATACAGTGAAATTAAAAAAACCACAAAGTTAAAACACAAAATAAGATTTTAGAGAGCTTTTTAAAAAGTAACAGATTTTTATGATCCGGATAGCATCTGGTCTTGTAAATCATTTATTGTGATATATCACATACTAGATCCATTATCAGAAGTAATGAAGGTCTTTGTATCTGTTTGCCCTACATTGCTTAAACAAAATCGATGTAATGTCAATATTTTGCTTTACTTGTATTCTATAAAATGTTCCAAATGCTTTATTTAGGTACATGTATGTGATGTTTCTTTTGATACATACTTTATATATGCCTAACAACTGACATACTGTTAAAAGCCATATCATTTTCTGAACCATGACAACCCAGCTGTATATTGACCTATATAATACCTTTTAAAATTGTGTTCCTCTCATTATTGAAACTTCAAATTTCTTCAACCTTGATATTTGTGCCATAGTTAAAAAAACCAACCTACAAACCAACATTGTACATAGCCGTGAATCGATATGTACTCATTTATTATCATTTAGTACACTCTCTTGTAGTACTTTGTCGTAGTTGCAATCTGATTTTCTTTTCCTTCTTTATTTCTGTATGTCCGTCTCATTAGCCGTTGAAAAGGTTGGGGTTTTTTTTGTTTTTTTTTTGTTTTTTTTGTTTTTTTTGTGGTTGTTTTCCTCATCATATTGATGAAATATTATCAACCAATTGAATGCTTATTTAATGTAAGAAGTAGATATGTGATATAAATTTGTTCTTGATATTTGTCTTTTTTTTTTTTTGTGGTTGTTTTTCTCATCACATTGATGAAAAATTATCAACCAATTGAATGCTTATTTAATGTAAGAAGTAGATGTGATGAATAAATTTGTGGGAGGTTGTTGTTTTTTTTATTACTACTTGTAGTGCATTATTAGCTCTTCAGCTATTTGAAAACACAAAATATCTTGTCAGAGTGGAAAGTAAGATTATTATAATGTTTTTCCACTTATAAATCTTATATGGATATATGTACTTATATGTTATTATTGTTTTAGAAACTTTGATTATAGGGGAAAGGTACTTCACAATTTAACTTGTTAAGATTGAGGAATAAAGTAAGGTTCTTTTTTTTTTTTTACTCTCATTACTAATTGTAGTGTTTTGTGAGCCATGACAGAAAAGCTTCATTTTTTGTATGTTCATGTTTCTTCCCTTAGTAAATATTCTCAGAAATATATTCAATCTCTCTATTTTCAAACTACATAATGTGCTTTGCTTGAAGTTGGGGATTTTTATCTTTATCATAAAATTGTGCTATAGAGATGACATTTTGTTTGAAGGTTTCACGCTACATCAGACCTCCCTAGTATTACAGAAAATGTGTAATCATTACAGAAAATGTCTTCAAGTCTCAACAAATTACAGAATTACAAAAATGGCTAGTAAAATATAGATTTTTGAGATAATTAAAATGTGACTATGGGATTACTTTGTTGATCTACTTTAAGACTGGTATTTTAGACTTGTATCCATCGAGCTAGCATTAAAGATGCCATGTGATCCAGATCTCCATATGTAGGTCTAGAATCTTTAAGAAAATTAAACATGGAACCTACTTTGAAGAAAAGGAGAGTTCCATCAGCACTTTAAGTTTTAAAATAGCTTTCATATTAACACAACCATTATATTCATTTTTTAATGTTTTGTGAAGTAACTGCCTCATTACAGATATTTCTGTCAAATTATCGAAAAATTGTGAAGTCATTACAGAATTTTGAATTTCTTACTAGGGAGGTTTGCCACATTCATATGCTTTTATTTATACAGTTAGGGTGAACTGAAATGAAACGTGTCTTTAGCAATAGAGATTTCAAATTTAAATATTTGTGTGTCTTAGGGTGCATCCCGAGTGCTGCAGATTTTCCTAGCTAATTTATCTGATTCATACTACTTTGGAAATAGCCTTTTATTATCATTGTAAATGTCCACAGTGAAACATGTTTCCCTTATAAGTGATCAGATTGAGATGCTGGTTTTGATATCCTGCTGCTGGTTTTCAGACACACACTGGTTCAGAAAGCCTGCTGCATATGTTTATAAGACTAAACTGACCGTGAAGGAAACTTTAAAATAAATATTGCTTTTTTGTTAGTCTTTTATTTTGAAAATATTGCAAATTGTAAGTGTATAACTTTACATGTCAATACATTTGGAATTTGGTATATCAGTCTTTAAAATGAAATTTTAATTTTTACTATGTTTTGACATTTTTCATCAAACTCTTAACACCTTTAGCTACCAGTTTACGAGAAATATTTAATTCATTTTATGAAATTAACTCTTTTGTCTACCAAGAAAAAGTGCCCGAAGCTTTCAATTAGGACCATGGCTATTTAAGCTGCTATTATGACCGGTTGTACAGATTGGCTGATGGTAGTTTTTGAACATTTACCCTAGCCAATCAGAGTGGCTGAAATTAGTCAAAGAGTTAATTTGGATTTTAATTGATTATTGATTCATTTTGGAAATTCTTCATTGCTGTATTTTATCTCAATATTTATTTGTATCATTTGAGTTGTTTAATTTTTAAAGGTTTGATGGGGTACTGCATTAAAGTTTTGTCAGCAAAGTATAATGCTTGATTAGGGTACAAAGTATGATGCTAATTCCTTCATGGTGCTATTTGCATTGCAGTTACATGTTGCTTTTATTTTATTATATATATTTTAATTCTGAATTAGTAAAAACCTTTCATACAATCAATACAGCCTATGATACACAATGCACATCATCAATGTTGTTCTCTAATCACACAACACCGAAACAGCCTTACTTTCACTTTCACAGATGTGCATAACAATTGCAGTATATTTTTTCATACATTTAATTTAGATCGCGTCAAAAATTGATGCATTTTGATTTGCTTCAGTTTTTCAGCCCAAAAGGGCATGTACAGCATTCTATGAAGATTGAAATGTTACAACACATGAATATATACATATATGTGAAGTTTTGAGTTATAATACATTTAGAGAACAACAGTGGTGATATGTCACAATGGATTTTCTTTTTATAATGGTTTCATTTTTAGTTTTATAGTTAGTTCATTTCTTGTGTAAAACGAAGAATGTGAATACACATATCTTACTGAGGATCATATGTGGATTATGATTGAACATTAATTGGTACACTTAATCTCCTAGTACTCTTATCTTAATCTTATTAGGAATAAAAGCAATATTTCAGATGCCCACTTTATTGCAAATCATGTAGCCTAAGGCGTATAACCACTTCCAGTTGTTTATGATTATATATAATAAATGACTGCCATCTTCTACATGCCTAGAATGACATTGATGTTTACTGACAGATATGAGAACCTAAGACTGCCCCACAGCATGAACACACATTTGGGGAACAACTCCTAAAGGTGGTGACTACATTCCTTACCATTGCAGATATCATTGGTAATTTTGGAAAGGGAAATAAATCTTCCAATGAAATAAGGCATTCAAATATTTGAATTATATTGCAAATTACACCCCTTGCAAGTTAATAACTGTTTATTGGAGTAAAAAAATATGTGTAAGTCATTATGAAGTACTGTTTACACGCTGGCATGTAATTGTTACACAAAATTGCCATTATCACACTGTACGCAAACAAATTATACAATCACAAGGGTCTCTCTTAGTCCTTCTTTAAGACTGCTACAGTGGCTGATCTGTTTCCTTTAAGTAGGTCTCCCATGAAAGGTTCCTTTCTCATCCCCTCAGAGCCCTTCACTGCCATAAGGGCCTCCAATATTTTCTTGCCTCGCATGGCCCTTTTGTCAGTCTTGTGTTTGCCCACACTGAAGGTTGGCATGTCTGACTCATTCTTTGGAAGTTCTTGTTTTATCATTGAAGGAAAAATGTAACTCCTTCCCACCAAAGTTAATTGGCTTGAAATATCTTTAGAACTAATTAGGCTACTTTCTACTACAAAAGGGTTATAAATACTTTTTTTTAAGATGGGGCAAAAACTTGCTTTGAAAATCTTCCTGATTATCAGATTATGAAGATTTCAATCGATTAGTCTTATGGGCCCTACACACTACAGCAATCAAACGTACGATTTGAAATCCACAATGGATCGCTGTAGTGTTGATGGAAAAACGTAGGTTCAAGCGTACAATTTTTGGAAATCGTATGTTCGAATATACGATTTGTTGAAAATCTGCTTGATTATTTATCTCAGCGATTTATTGCATGTGCAACCAAGCTGTGAAACTTTATACAGGGTGGGAAATTTATTCATATCAAAATTGTTAAAACGTCTTCAAATCACCCCAAAAAAGGTCATTTTCATAATTAAATGGAATCATCGCGTACACGATTGATTTTAAAGCTTTTTTACTGAGAGAAATAAAAATGTAGAATTTGATTTCTTATTGCAAGAAGGAAGATCTAGATCTAGATTTCATGCGTGTCTATTGAACGTCAAGGTCCAAGGTTGTGGACGAAGAGGTATAATTTTTTTATTTTTTTTAAATTTATGAGGAGGAAAATTTCTTCGTATCAATACTGTCAAAACTTCTTGAAATTATTATCATTTTCATAATCAACGAGCTCCAATCAGTGAAATCATTGCAGTCAGGACTGATCTGATTTCAATACTCATCTACCATGATTGAACAAAAGAATGAATGATTTATTATATATTGCAAGGAAGAAGGCCTAGATCTATATGACTGGCCCTTTAATTTGGGTCAAGGCTAATGACAGTATACAAGTCTTATGTTCAAGGCATAGATCTAGATCTAGTCTACAAGTTGGGGAATATTTTCTTGCGTGGCATCTTGATACACACCACTATCACATTATTTTCCTTATCATTTTATGTCGATTACAGCTATTTTTTCACCCAAATAGACTGCTTCATACTCTTATTGTATTAATAGGACACCGATGCCTATAAAATGATCCAGATTTATGTAAATCTTTATTGTCCGCCATTTTAAATATGATATAAATAAATGCAACAAGGCCACTTATAATTCGGTGCCGATCAGTGCCCATTTGACAGGAACTATCATTACGTCATCACATGAGATCCCTTTTACAAATGCTAGTGTGGATGCTACTAAAAATCACATGCGATCAATAGGTGAAAAAATCGCATGTAAAAATTTGTACATTCGAACCTACCTTCCTTCGCTGTAGTGTGTAGGGCCCATTAGACTTTAAAATATGGAAATGGAAAGGTTTTCGTCTTTGTTCGTAAATTAAAGTTTCTTTGAATATAATGTAATTCTCTTTGAAGTCTTAGGGAAAGGAATAGGGGTTTAAATTTTTAATTTATTTTTCGTAGTTGAAGTTTATCACAGACTTAATAAACGAATAATGCTATCCATTGAAGTTTTAATAGCACTTTTGCATTTATATTCTTTTATTTAACAAAAAACAAAAAAAATGAATTATTTACAAATAAGGCTTACAATACAAGCTTTTTAGATTTAAAGTATTTCAGTCACGCTGTATTTTAATATTAAAAATATTTGATATAACATTATAAGTAAACAGTTCACATGATTTTTTTATTTTATTTTATAAGGATTAAAAACTCTTATTTTGTGTATCAGAGCTTTGTCTCAATAAACAAAATATTTATAATTTTATATCCTTGAGGTTTATTTCTATTTTATTCATCTTTGCATTGAAAAAAAAAAATTATATTCTGTTTGATATTTTTGTATCCCGCAATACAAATTTTGTATATGGACAGTCTGTAAAAGGTTTATTTTCTGAATTATTTGATAAAGGCAAAACTTATATTTTCATGACATAGCATTTTCATTGATGAATTGTCTGTGTCATATTGGTGTTATTTTTTTATTTTTCTTTGTCATCATACATCATGTTGCAAAAAAAAAAAAGAGAAAAATGAGAATTTGAATGTCCCAGCTTCTGAAAAAAAGAGAATTTGAATGTCCCAGCTTCTGAAAAAAATGAGACATAATAGGCCTTACTTTATAAAACCTTTGCTTAGTGAATAATGGATAATGATTGATATTGCCCATACCAACTTTCACTATCACTTGGATCTTAGTAGACATAAATTGCATCAATTCAGCTTTTAGTCCTTGCACAGGTTTAGCATCCTGGTGCATCAAGTTAAGATTTCACCATTACCTTGTCAGGTCCCCCGTTCCTTTTTTTTTTTTTTTTTTTTTCTCTTCTTTCTTCTTGTTCTTGTGCAACTAGCTATATAGGTCTTTATTTAAATTGAATACCTTGAATTTCAAGAGAATCGACCCACAAGCTCTGATAAATTGTGATTTGTAAATAGCTTAAATACTATCAGTGTCCTGCTTGTCAAAGCACACAAATTTCATAGCAATTTTAAGGCACAAGTTGGTTACATTCATTATCTTTGATACCCATATATATCTATATTATATATATTCTTTTTTCTCACCACTATTGCTTGTATGATAATTATATATATATTGTACTCAACGAATCGTGCAACAGGCACTTTGAAGTAATGATTTCATAGTTGTTTCTTTAATGACCTGTAATGCCAATTTTTATTTTTAAATTCCTTATTTTATTTTATTATTTTTTTCAATTCATTTCATTTTTCTTTTAAGTCTTAATTTTAAAGACTTTGCTTGCAATTGCATTTGTCGGGATATTAATAATTTTGGTTCACCATTTGAGCTCATTTTTTATTCTTGAAGTTGCAAGGCAGCAGATATTTTTCAAAATGCTTTTTCTTTTTGTTTATATGTAACTTTTTTTTTTTTTTTTAATTTAACGTCATCATAACATTTTTTTGTTTTTATACTATCTTTTGTGACCTGAAGAAATGACACGAAATTGACCCTCTTTTTAAATTGAAATACAATTTCCCATCAGTGTCTCTCCTTGACGCTAACCAAAGCATGATATTATCCAGTTCAATAAAATAATGTAAGTTTAATCCTGATTGATCTGTTCAATCTACAGTTCGGTAGACTTAAGAAAATTGATAAAGCACATGATGAGTTTAATTTTGTAGGTCACCCATTCTTTATTTCTATAAACCTGCCCAGTCTTGCAGTGCAGTGAGAAGTACAATAGTTTACCCTTTCACCTTCCCCTTTGCACATGAGGCTCTAAGCAAAAAAAAACACCATTACTTCATTATATGTAATTACAGTCGTTGACCATTCTTCTATCCAAAACATTCCCTTAATATCCATGATGCTAAGTACCAGCTACTGGACCAGGTGAATGATGGGACGATATCCCCACTTGATTTACCGGTTTGTTTTCTTTATAAGTTAAGAAATAGATTCCCTGCTGCAGTGCATAAAAATTTTTAAAAAGCTCTCACATTTGGGTTTCTACTACCAATCTTGAAAATACCGGTTTACTAAATTTAACAAATGGGCACCGTCATGTTTAAGTCTAAATTGAAATTGTACTTCAGATAAAAGTACTTGCAGAAGGAAAGAGCTATCATATTGAGTCATGCTATATGACATTTTATTCGTAGATCAAAAGAACAGTGTTTCCGTTAAGAATTTTTTATCCTAAATGATTGATGCAATATTTAATGTATATCTAAGGGTGGCAAATAATATATCTTTTTGGAAAAATAAAAGTATTTATAAAAGGTTCCATAGAATTTCTATAGAAAATAGGCTATGTCCCATTTTGAAAGGGAACTTTCAATTCAAATATCTTAAATTGGCATATTTTATTATAGTATATACTTTTTAATTTATATTTTGTATGTTATGATTGGCTTGCCTTTCTAATTTTTATCTTATTTGGATTTTTTATTTCAATATCTGTATGAACATATCAAAAGTACATGTATTACAATTTCAAGGCTGAAAGATAATGATAGAAAAATACAATTTAAATCCTGTATAATCATGTTTCCTTTATTATTTTCAAAATTAGCTTTTGTATTAATTAACTCTTTCTCAGAATATAGGTGCTAATATCGTGAATGTGCTTTAGAAATATGCTTTAAATATTTGTACCTCATTCAGATTCTTCTGGTTTTATTTGTAGTCGTTTGTATCGTCTTATTGTCTTTGCATTAAGTGTTTATGATTTTTTCACTAACATTTTTATTTCTCTGTAGGATTTAATGTAAAGAATGTGTACATTCATTTTTTAAAGTTAACAGTCATTTAATTTTTATGCTTTCTAATTATAATCGTTTTAAATACCGGTAAAATGAAGCCTATGTTTTGTATTATTCTCAGGTCAGCCACTAGTCTCATTTGAGAGTCATGACATCAGTAATCTTTGCCTTCTTTGATAATGAGATTTTTAATCTGAAAGCTTATTTATATCTCCTAAGTTTCTCCTTAAGGTTTTACTTTTGCTGATTTGATTGTCACAAGTTTCTCATCTCATACAAAATTATGAATGAATTGCTTTTTATCATGGCTGTTGATAATTGATTTTATATTTACTATTCCTTTTGATTCTTATTGCTTTTGACCTTATTTTTCCCTTTAGGAAGGGTGGGGGTTGTTGATAATTGTTTTGGAGCTCATTGATGAATATTAAAGGTTTTTTTTCCTTTTTAATATTGAAATTCAAATCTTTGCATTCCATTTCTTTCCCTTTGTCAACCCTCAGTTTTAGAACTACTGCAACGTTTATGTCCAGTTTCTTTTGCATGTATTTATTAACACAAAGACCGGTGGCCATTACATCACTTCTTTTTCCAAACAAGTACTTGTTTTCCTCAACTGATTACTTCCAGTACTCCTAAAGGTGCACTGCACAGCACCAAAACACTGATACATTTTCTTGCCTCGTGGAAGAGAGGATTAAGACAATATTCCTGGATTGTATTGTGTTGCAAAATCCCAGGTTTATAGCTCTTCAGCAGCACATACTCTCATGCAAACGACATTTATCAGCTCATGCTCTTTCATTCAATTTCTTTTTCAACTCCCAAGCAGCATAAAGTAGTGCTTATTTACTGACTACAAATAAAGTGCCAAACCTCACTTTTTAGTGCAGGATAGTTTGTCATGAAAATCTTATCCTGCAGACCCTCATTTGAATAATATGGTATTGTCCTTCGTTTGGACTTCATGTAGTTGACAGGATTCTAAATCGAAATACATGAAAATTTTGCTAATAAAATAATTTGTTATCTGAATGATGGGCAAGGACATTTTATTTAAAGACTTTCTTCGCTTACATTTTTTCTATGGGCTGGACGTGGAAATATTTTCATAGATTTGTAATCGTATATATATAGATATTTGTAAGTTATAAGCAATACTCTCCATTATAATTGAGTTCAGCAGTGTGAGTACCAAACCACTGATTAGGTTTCGTGACAGATTTAAATGAATTATTAAATTGATATCTACTTTACCTGTGATGAGCATTTAGAAATGTGGTAATTTACACATCTGTGGCTGGGTATCTTCAATCCACTATGTGATGTGTATGCAATTTTAGATCGAGGGTTGCATTTTATAAACCCCGTGTGGGTCAGGTCCTCAACTGAGATGGAAGAATATACCAACTGCAAGTACTTACCACGCATGTCATAAGAGACAACTAAAGGTTGAGTGAGAGCTTTTTCTCTCATCTGTACTCTATTTTCTGTCGTTCAGGCTTTTTTGTTCCTCAGAAAAGGGGGGAGAACTTCCTGGGGGTGGCTGGCATATACCCGGTGGCCATCCCCCATGTATATAACTGCTATGGTGGTCACTTGCTATCTAGAGGGACCGAGTACTCTTGTACACAAAGGGCGTAGTTTTGATTTCAAGAGACATCGTATTTTTATCTGGATACCATCTCTCCATTTAGTTACCTTTACTATTATTATGTATTCTACTTATTATTTGAGATACTTCTTTTCCTCCTTGGCAATTTATTTCCCTCCTCTAAGACCTTTTTCTTCTACTTTTAAGTTTGTTTTTGTTTTTTGTATACAAACTACCCTACCATCTTACTTTTTCAACGTTGAAATGACCCAAGGCCCTGACACTCCAACTAACTAACTAATAATAATATTAAGTTGACTTATAAAGCGCTTTACACGGAAACCTCAAAGCGCTGTACAGAGATATATTTCACGCATACAATGACTTTAAGCGACAAACCCACACACGCACACAGATACATACTGAGAAGGGGACATCAACATAGGCAGGTAGACTCACACACACGCATATACACAGACGGTTAAAGTTATGACCAAATATATACAGAAAAAAGAAAATGTACCGGTAGCCTATTGCATGATATATCACATTATGTACCTTTAAAAAAATACCGGGTCTTGGTTATTAAGTACCGTTATATCCCAGAATATACATGTAATGTATCTCTCTAGGGTATTTATAGGTATTTGGTTGCTATAATATATCCCTTAATTTACTAACTGTCATGAAATATAACAATCAATCAATAACATTAATTCCACTGCTGTATCCCCGAATGGACGTTTGTCATTTGGTCTTTACCGTCACAGAGCGTCAGTCGTGAGAAAAATGACGGCAATTCGTGTAAATAATATTGCCCATGGATTTCTCCAATGAGATTTGAACACGCGATCTTTCGGCCACTACGACGCAAAAATAATGCAGACATGTACATGTATTATCATTCATACATCCAAAACGATTTATGCTCGATCTTAATGTCCTAGTAAAAGACATGCATATTATGACATCTTTGTAGCCAATCAGGAAGACCAGTGATTTGACTGAGAAGGAGCAAGTGAGGTATTAAATGTTTCTTCTAATGAACTCGAAAGAGAGGAAGATTATAAACTACCGGTAATGCATCAATACACACATTATTAATTGCAAGGAGTGAGCTATATCAAATGATAATAATATGACAATGTTAATGAAATCGTTCAAAAGATGTTGATTTGAAAAACCAACGGACAATAAATATACGCTCGCTTGGAAAATTTTTAAAGAAAGAAAAAGAAAAGATACAAATGATTATTAATAGACTTTTCGATGCACACATGATCCTTGAGAAATGCCACTTCTGTTTTTCTTGTTTCCGAGTGAGAGTATGGTTGTACATGTACTAAGTATATTATTTTTGAGTTTAAAAAGAAATATATACAATATATACCTTACCTAAGTCATGGCATTACTTGCTGAGAGAAAAGATCTACTAAATCTAGATCTATATTTACACAATATGTATTATCTCATTCAATATCGTCCAATTGGTACTGAAGAAGTTGCTAGATTGAAAATAATAATAGGCTAGATCTACATATAATTGATTGTAAAAAAATGTAATTTTGACACTAATAGCTGTTTCAAATTCAAATCACTTCAATTTCAATGCTGGAATTGAAGCGGCTATGTTGAGTTGAAATTCAATCCGCAAAAGGTATAACAATAGACTATAAGATTACAATATCACATTAATACAAGAAAAGTAGTCAGTCAGAATACAAGACATAATGGATTCATTGTCGCAATATGATAATGGATGGAGTTATTACATATTAACATAGTCGTAAATAGAAACCAATATTCAGGTGGTTGATATGGATTGGCTAGTTATTCCCTCTTATTCATTTTGCAACAAGGTAATACAGCCCTAACTTTAAAATGTGTGTAGAATTTGCTTTATTGTTGAAGCCCTTAGTGGTATAAGAACTTTATGGCAAAATGTTTAGTGTGTGTTATAATTTTATTGTACATATAAATACAAATTGCACCATTTCAAACTGGGTTACTGAGTCTTATTTATAATTTTTATGACGATACGATATCTGAATTTTCAGGCACTCGTGAATCAATGCGATTAAAATCATTTTGCGACTTAATTCCTTTTACCACAGAGGCTTCCGGAGTTGATTGCCCAATCGGTGCTATCGTCACGTCGAGAACTATCGATTTTTCTCAGGGATGCAAGCCTATCAGAATCAGTTCGTCGCGTAGCCTTCGTTGTGTGTCGCGAGTAGATCGCACCATTGCTCTTAGTGTCTCAGACTCTTCTAGAGCGTGAATGCTCATTTATTTCTATCAATATTAAAAATGAGTCGAGCAAGTGTGTTGATCGAACATTGCATTTCAGGCATCAAGATTGGTTTAGTAATAAAGGAATAACAACAGGTCATCTGTTGTTATCAATAGCCTGTTGGTTGCGAAAACTAACACATGTATAGGAGAAGGCATCTTTGGTCTTCTTGTAGGTTCATTGCATGAAACCTCCCTCAGCTACCGTTAATATGTTACGAAGATTCTTAATAGGATTGTTGCTGTGATAAAATCATTGTTTTGTTGGTTTTGAATATAGCCATATAATATAAAATTACCATGCTGGTGCTATTTCTTCAATGATTAATATGGCAGTGGCGAATGGCATTTCCAGCCCTGCTTCCGATACCCCGACCTTTCCACCTTGTTTACTGTGCTACCTTTGTGGAGAGGTGTTCAAGAGACCCAGGATTTTACCTTGTGGCCATACATTCTGTAGCGAGTGTTTAGCAAAAATTAAAGATGAAATATGCGGAGGACATAATGCACCCTGTTCGACCCTCTCTTCAACATCTGACCATCAAATTACCTATACATGCAACTCAAAGATGTTTTCATCACCAGAAAATATTGATTCGGGTATCGTAAAAGGGCCCCAAATAAATAACGGAGTGCATTTTCACAACGGAATTTGTGATAGCGAAGATATAGAAGACGGCAGTGCAGTTGATTCAATTGTATATTTACCAGCTGCTGATTCTAACGTCCCATCTTCCAATTCTCCATCCTCTTCGGATACCGGTACTGTTGTCCTTCGAAATCCGTCCCCAAATCGTAGCAAGCCAGTGCTAGCTCGAAGTGAGACCTATACTGTAAGCAAACGAAATAAGTCTGCTGATAGAACCCCTTCCAGATTAAGCTGCACATCTGAGCCAAAAAGTAGGCCAAGACCTTGTTCACATTGTGGTCACATGACGCCTCCTCAGAAACGATCTCCCGTGAGAAGATCACAGTCCGTAAAAGTTCTCAATTCGAAATCGCAAGGCAAAATTTCAACTTCTCCAAGGTGGGACAACAGTCCTCAACGCAAATCTCTATCAGCCACATCACCCCCTGCCTGCTCTTTCGAACACAAGCACGGTAAAGAAATGGAATTGTTTCATTGTCCTCTTCCTGACTGTAATTATTCTATGCGTGTTATGAATTTGGCGAGATGGTCACCGAGGAACAAGGCTGTGGCAGATGCAGTCCTTGCTTGGAGTAAATTACATAAGGAGTCTATGGTAAGGCATATTATGAATAATATTAGGTGTGCATATCTATTGGTCTGTAAAAGATGTTTATGTACAATGTAGACTACAGAGAAATCATTAGAAGTTTTTATTGATTATTATTGGATCCTTTCTTTTTTTATGGGAAAAAGGGGTGTGGGGGTTGGGGGGGGGGGGGGGGCGGCGGGAGATTAAAAATTGATTAACCAAAAGGGCCAGTTAACGATAATTTGATATTCTCGATAGCATTCTTTGATGTCATTTTTTAAACTGATATAAAAAACAAAATTATTCTTAAACATTCCAAACATAATATCGACACCGTAAGGTTGAAGAACCCTCACAGTGCATAAAAAAACATTTTCTTTATCAACACTGCTGAAAGCCGAAGGAACCCTGCTGGACATGTGCGATGAGTCTTAGGATGCGATAACTGTTGTTGTTGATTTTTTGACTCAATTTCCACTTGAACTTAAAAGACGATACTATTATGATGTTTGTAACCAAATCTCACGACCCTTTCTTTCCAAATTGCTATTAAAGTACATGTATATTGATACGACCCTTTCTTTCCAAATTGCTATTAGAGTACATGTATATTGATTGATACGACCCTTTCTTTCCAAATTGCTATTAGAGTACATGTATATTGATACGACCCTTTCTTTCCAAATTGCTATTAGAGTACATGTATATTGATTCATGCTGTTTCTTACGGGTTGCTCTGTAAGTAAAAGATATAATTTTACATGTTTATGATGTCTCGACAAATCATTTGGGTTTTTTTCCTTGAAAGTTTCATTGTAGTAGTTTAACAATTAATGGTGATGTGGCTAGCTGGGTACTGCTCAATACGATTTACAATGAATAGGGAGTTCAATTCTCTTCTTGCATATGATAGACGTGGAGTTGATGAAAAATATTTCCGTACTCATCTATTTTGCTTAAGTCAACGGAATAATAACCATCCATAGTCTGCTAGTAGAAAGTACCATTGAGTCAGACGCTCTCATGGAGATAGCGAGCAATAATGTCAACGAAATGATAATGGCCTCTGGGAAGTAGGAGGAAGGGGGATAATTGATTGAATTATAAATTATTGTCACACAGTGGAGATCCAAACCAAACTTACATGCATATATTTGTGTATTATATACATTGATGATCTACTTTTATGACATGAAACTTCTACACCACATTTCGAATCGTAAATTTTCTCTGCAATGATGGGTGTTATAAGTACGATTGTCAAACATAGTATTCTGATTAAATGTATAGATTTCGAAGATACTCGAAAGAGCTTATATTCTCAGATGAATTTATTTAACCTTTTTATAGAGATAGAACTCTCAGCTTTATTCCAAGTTTTAAAGGAATTTGAACTATTTAAAAAAGATATAGATGATTAATAAAGTGTAACAAGTACTGTGTGTATTTTATAATGATTTTTTATTGTAATATGTATTTACACTAATTTACATTGGAATGACAATTTAAACATTGCCTTAATTCACAACATTGCAGAGACCACTCCATTTAAAACCCTGAGATCACCGATAATGGTAGACTGGGTTTAATTCCAAATAACTAACTAAATGCAATGATGTGATAAGTGCCCTATGACTTTATTATCCCTCCAAATTCATAGATATAATAATATGATACTAAATTGTTTCTTTCTTCAGGATGAATCTACACAAACAGAATTAAGCAACAATCAGTCGTTACTTGTATCCATTCCCCGCACACTGATCAATACCAAAGTCCTTCAACCAATCAGTTCACGGAAACGACATTCGTCCATGGTGGACATGGCCACCGATCACCCCATCAGTGTGGATGGTCTTCAACGGGGTTATTTACCCAGGGGGCATTTCACGTGGAGGTCATATGCTGCTATGGTTGGGATGAATATTCTGCATCAACTTGTAAACCTTTGAATAACTATTATATTATTTCATTGTTCTGGTTGTTCTTATGGTTGTTATTATTGTTTACAATCATCATACCTATCTTCATCCATTTCACCATCCTCATTGTTGTCAATCACCTCCATCATCATCATTGTTAAAGTGGTTGTTATTATCAATGTTATTATTTTCGATAGTACTGGTCGCATTAATGGTAAAAGCCGCCGTAGTAGTCGCAGTGCATGTAGTAGTGACAGTAATAGTAGTAGTAGTAGTAGTAGTAGTAGTAGTAGTAGTAGTAGTAGTAGTAGCAGTAGCAGTAGTAGTAGTAGTAGTA